>BMAW01006734.1:1133837-1337830 GCA_019974015.1 Nephila pilipes
AAATGAATTTTTTTTTAGTTTAGTTTTTATTAACGTCGCACTAGAAGCAACACGAGGGCTATTGGCGACGGACCTCGTAATTTTGAACCACGGTAAAGGGACGAGGACGACACTTGAGCTGAAACCCCCTCTCCTAACATCTACATCACGCCAACGGGAGGACTTTGGGCCCCGAACAGATTTAACGTGCATCAGCCCCGGCTACACGGCGCGTCTTTGGCGGCCAAAGATCGAACCTGCGACTGAACGAAAACCGCCGGCCGCTAGTCCACGACCTTGACCACTAGGCTACCGCGGCCCGCATGCAATAAAAAACAGAAATCTTTTTTAAAACATTTCATAGTGTGTGAATATGTATCATTTTTTCAATGTATTTATTCTTTTATTATAAGTATCCGCTATAAATATAATATAAATTTACTTATTTGAAAAAAATCATTACCATGCGGAAATATATTTCCGGATAAAGTACAATTTTTACATATTGTATTATTTGTCACAAGGCTCTAATTTTTCTACGGTATTGTTTTGTCATATAGTTCTTATATTTTTATGTACATTATTTGTATGTGGTTGAACATTTTTACCAAAGCTTGAAATAGAAATATGCAATTGAAAATATGCCTCTCTTTAAATATAATAGCATATAAATATCAAATGAATTTTTTTATTAAGTTTAATATATTATATCATCATTATTCTGAGATTTATTAATGTATAAAAATTATACTTAAATTAATGCGTATATTTTTTTGCACAAATTATTAGTCTTTGAAATAATAAAAAGCAGTATCATAAAGTTCTAATATTTTTAAAAGTGTAATGTAATCTTAATATTTCACAAAATAATATAAATTTTTATGAAAATTGTTATTTCTTCAAGGGATTACGATAGAGCGGGGATACAGATAAGATCTCCTGGAGGGGCGGTGGTATATTATTTATAACGGGTCTTAAAAATCAAGAAATAAATAAAAATTAATTTTACCACTTGATTTTATTTCCTTTTACCATTATTATTCCATATCAGCTGAATTTTAGCAAAAGTTTAATATTTTTTACATACCGCCCCTCAAAGGGTTTAAGGTGCAAGCTGTCCAGGCTCTCAGTATGCTCTTTTTCTTTCAGTGTTTTCGCAGGTCTTCTATTAACATCCGACCGTGGAAGAGTTTTTGTTCTAAGCAAGCAGAGATGTGCATATTGACACGAAGCTCGCAAGCATCGATACAGTTTTTGTTCTTTGTAAAGCCACATTAAGTGTTTGAAAATGTTCTACCATGGATGTAAGGAACATATAGTTATATTTTCTAAATTCTGCATATTTCTCTCTTTCTTTCGTAAAATGATCCAGTAAGATTTAAAAGTTCCACCAAATGATTCAAAATATTGTAAGTTGACCGCTAATTTATAACAAATCATAACTGCCTAATAAAAGTCTTGAAACCAGATTTTTGAAAAAGCACAAAATAAGAAACTTTAATCACAGGAAGACCATCACTGAAAAGCAAGACCTCTACAAAGTTGTACAAGTCAGTTTGTTCAGTCGTCACAACATGTGGTACTCCTAGCGCTTTACTAATATATATATTTGTAATGGGTATAGAAAACTTTTATATCTTTTTAACTATACTTTAACTTTTAGTACTTACCTTAACACTTTTACACCAAACTACTTTCTTTTTCACTTATTTTTCTCACACTTTTCCTTAATCATAAACTTTCCTTCATTCACTAATTCTTTACCACTTCTGATTTCTTACAAACTCTCATTCCTTACTTTTCTTAATAACTTTTTAACTAACAATACCTTGATTGTTATTTACTTTTCTTATTTCCACTTATCTTTCAACTTCATATGAAATCAGACGTAAACATTTGCTAAATAATAACAGTTCTTTTAAAACCCTGTCGCGTTACTTTCGTGATCAGTGCAGAGTACAGTTAACACTTCAATCACCATTCGATCCACAAACTTTCGAGTGTCAACTCGCTCGATTACACATTGATATGCTCCGCTCAGAGTCTGGTTCATCTTCGCTGGAGCACCTAGCCCGAATGGGGCTCTTATCTCCATATCTGAAGTTAAACCTGACAATATCAATGCCCATGTTTAAGTGGATGCTTATTAAGTAGAAATTAAAATATTAATAAGTTAGAATAAAATAAAATTAAGTCTTGGATAAAAGGATTTAAGTTATCTGTGTTTAAAATTTTAGAGCTAGCGTTAAGAATCTTGAAGTAGAAACGAGCGATGACTATGGGGGTGGGGGAGAACAGGGTGATGGCGCTTGTCCAATCAGGAGGCAGCCAGGAGGTCGTTTATAATTTCTTGGATGGAGGGGTTAGGATGATTTATTAGATTACTATTAAAGGTATCGGTTATTGCGTTTGTATAATGTTGTGGTTTGGGGATATTTAGGGAGGTTCTTATGTCTTCGTTTCGCACGAACCATCTGGCTCGTGCGATCATTCTAATGATATTATTTTGAAGTATTTCAATTTTATTGTGATGCATTTGGGCAGCCGAGTTCCAAATTGGACAAGCGTAGATTATGATTGGTCGCAGATACAGTGCATAGACAAGCAACTTGTATTTAATTGGTAACGTTGAACTCCGACAAATTAATGGGGTAAGATTATTCGCGGCTAGTCGGAATTTTTCTTAAATATTTGTAATATGTTGTATGAAAGTGAGAGATTTATCAAGAACGACGTCTGGTTCTGATCAGAAGGAGTTGTGCAAGTGACATCTTACACTCATCCCTGTACAAAAACGCCCTCTACAGGCGAGCTTTAAATACTGGAGAAAACACGAGAGTGAGAAGGGGGGTGGGAAATGTTTATATAAAATAATGTCTATGATGTTAACCAGGCGCAAATCCTCCTTCAACACCAAAACTAGAGTAAAATAAAGCTTTGCTCTCTCTCAATTAGACTATTATTGAGTTATTGTGAATTCGATTATTAGAGCTCATATTCCGCAAGAGGGCACAGAACACCGTTAATTCTGCCAGGGGTGTGTAAATGTGTACGAAAATTTACTTATAATCAAAATAAAAATTGCCAAATATCTAGATATAAAAAATGAATACAACATAAAATGTGTATGTAATATTAGTTACTTCGCCAATTCGACAGGCGAGTCAGTGATGGAGTTTAATAGTGCTAGGGCCTATAAGGCTATGTGGTGCCAAACAATGTGTAACTGTGATCTAGACGTTTGAAAAAAATTAGTTGACAAAAAGTGTCGAAAATATGAAAGGATCGCAAACTATTCTGGGAGTCTTCACCAAATACAGTAAATCCCATGGAAAAGAAAAATATCTCTAGGGTCTGGGTCATGATTCCCATGCTTACCTAAAGAAATTAATCCCATGAGAGGGTCAGTTCGACTGGTTTTTGAGACAAAAATTCTAAAATGAAGACTTAAATTTTCAATGTAAACTTAAATTTTCAATTAATTGAATTTAATCAACACTAAAATCAATGAAGAGCCGCATTTAACCATCTTTGAAACATAGTAAATATTTTTTCATACAAAATTCTTGAATAATACTGAATAAAAAACTGAAACATATTTTTAAGGATATAATAGGAATCTGTTTTTTTAATGTGTTACTTTTCCTATGTTATAGTACTACATTTTAGTAAATTTGGATTTTTCATTTTAATGCAACCGTCAATTAACAATTTTAAGAAATATAGTCAAATAAAAATTAGATAGCACAACTACATCAATAATTATTTTTTTTAAAAAAAGGAAAATCAAAACACAAAGTATGTGTAAAAGCTCTTAGTTCTCAGATAACATTGCAAAGAAGCCAAATTGTAATTGGATTTAGCAAGATCGCTGTTATGATCAATGACCTCTGGTTAGAAGTAACATCCTCCTTGGGTTTAGAGATAAATATTATTTTAAGGCAATTTTTACAGCTTTTATTTATCGAACATTTTTAATTAAAAGAAATCCTGCAATACATAAAGCATGTCATAGTCTATGTAACAAGGTTATAATGAAATAGAATCTCCTAATCATTAGTGCATTCATTTTTGATGAGTGATGACTGCAATATATAACTTGCCTTTATCACTGTGCATAACTTCTTAGTTATTGAACAATTCTAGAACATTTTAGCTGCAATGCTGATCACAGTCTGTCCAATGTTCATTATAGAAGATGGTAATGATTTGACCGCGTAATTCATGATCTCAAATTGAACTATTATTTTGATATTCTATGATACATTCTTCAATACCTTCTTTCAATGAAATTCCGATTTTGATATCAGTGATAAGGATTCAGAAATGTGATAAATAGTCAAGTAGTCCTTTATATTTTAACATTTTTTCGCAGCCGACAAATTAATTGCTTTTATTTTTTAAAACAAGGAAACTCGAAATCCAAATCCTGAATTCATTGATTTGTACTAAAATGAAAAACTTAACATTAAAAATTTTAAGATTAGACCGAATGCTTTGAGTGTTGTTTGGCGTATCATGAAGATGTTTATTGACAATCCTATGCTTGGCTTAGAACTTTTCTCAAGGTTAGGTGAAGATTCTTTATGAAAAACTCCTATGCATTCAGTCTACCATTTCTCTGAAAAGTTTTGATCTCGATGTATTTTAATACTATTTCAACTGCATCTATTCCATATACTTGGCATAACAGTCACAGTACCACCTTCAGCAAGTACAAATAAGTAAATAGCAAATGATTTGTTCCCAGCCATTTTAATTTCATCAACTTTTTACTTTATTTACCAAAAGATTCTTGTCCACACTTATTGCTTTTTACTGTGATGCAAGATTCTTTAATAATATGACCACTAATTTTTGCATTGACAGTGTAACCTGAAAGATCAGGATTTAGTTAAATAGTGACCTTTCAAAATTGTACAAAATTTCTGCAAATATATATTTTTAAATGCTATATAATAGTTTCATGCATTAACAATCAAAAGATATGGTTTCATATATGCTCCAAAGAATATAATTAAATGTGAACAAAAGAAACAGCAATGTAACATTCCCATAATTTGTTTAATATACATGTTTAATAAATCCTATAAATAATTAAGGAATTTGTGTATACGGAGTTATAAAAAATATATAGACAGTTAAAGAAAGAATAGAAAGAAAATAAAAATTATTCAAAATCTACAACACTTATTCGTGAAAAGTAATATTAATTTTTATACATGATGCATATTTTAATATACAAGCACAATGGACACGATTTGAGAGTATTGCTTTGGCGAAAATTTTTCTTACACGATATGTAAGTTTAATACATCAAGAACTAGAGAAACACATAAGACTTGGTTTCAGTTCTCAGTATAAGTTTTACAACAATATATTTATCGGTCAACATTAGAGTCAGCAGATCCTTCACCATTGTATTCTGCAGATACCTTCGCTAGGACATCAGATTCTAACAAATGCTGCAATTCTTCATATGTTACTCCATTTTTTTCAGGAAACAATTTTTTCTAAAAATACAATGTAATTTATAACTGAACTAAAATAATTAATAATAAATACAAAAGCGACAGTAATGCTATTATAAAAAATGCAATTAAAAATGAATATTTGGTCTTTATGTTAATTCATTTATCCATCATGTAGACACATTAGTAAAAACTCCTAATATATAATAAAAAAACATGCATGCACACATTTGTTGCACTTGCTATTTTTTTTTACAACATAAATCTTTACTTTTTATGTTTTAAATTGAAAAGTTACAATAAAAATACATATACACTTCAATAATTTACCAAACTGACAGCATAGGGAGTTGAAATTGTAGTATGAAAGTTATCCTAATTAAAATTTAAGCAATATTTAAAGATATTTTATTTATTTTTGTTAAACTAAACATACAAATAATGAAGGTATTTTACTAATTTATTAAAATATACTAAATGAAATGAAATGAAATAATTTAATCACACAATATATAGGCAAAGTATCATTATAAAACTTTGCATTGTGTGACAAAATACCATCTTAGTATAATACAATCTGATTAAAAGTTTGTATCCCAAGTAACAATATCGATTCTTGGAAAAAATTGAAAATTGGAGAAAATTTTTTTAGAAAAATTTTCACAGAAAGTTTTTTTTTAATAAAATACACAAATTGACGAATAAGCAAGAAAAAATTTGGTTATTGTATTCATTTTTATTACTACTATATCTATAGCTTTATAACAGCTCATTTTTAACTAAGTTACAGTGCGATACACAACATAATATGTGTAATTATATGACTCTCATGAATTAAATGTTTTCCAAAAATAAACAGAAATACATAATTTGTCTTACAAAGATATATTATTTTTACTCAAGGATAAAAGATAAAATTGATACTATAGTTAGATTGTTCAGTAAAAGTAAGTAACTGAGAAGCTTACTTTCTATCAAATTTCCTAAGTAGGTCAATGCTATCATCCTCACATCACAGACATTTAAGCAGCATAAACAGCAGAGATTTTAAATAACAATCTTAGAAAAAATTAAATGATCATCCATTTTTAGTGACTAAAAATTGAATAGTTTTTTTTTTCTCTTTTTAATAAGTTATTTCCTCTTTACAGGTGAAAATTCCCTTTAAAAGTACTTAGTGCCCACCTCTAACAGCCTCTCCTCCCAACCTGATTAGCAAGAAGTAAATAGTCTTGTAAAATGGATGAAAGAAATTATATCTATCTTAACTGCAGTGAGCAGCTTTGGTGGCTACTGCGACTTGGCTAACCCTTTAACCCAGTGGATGGCTCGCTGGGCAATGAACAAAGCTAAAACATTCATTTCAATAGAATACTTCACAAAAACATTACATTCGTTTTTAAATTGAATTTTTATTTTCCTTATTGAGATTTAATTTTTAAATAATAATCTTCAACTTAAATTATGAAATTCCTTATTATGTTTAAATTTAAATCAACAGTTATGATAAAGAGGAGCATTCTTTGTTTCCGAATTGGAATTTTGTAATCTGAACATCTTTGCACTTTTTATTTTTTTGGACACTACAAGGGAAAAATTTTTCCATCCATTAAAAAGAATCAATATTACTGATTATCCTCAAGTATACACAATGCATTTTTGTAACATAACATAACTTAATTCCATTTTTTTTTTTTAAAAAAAAGGAATAAATCTTATATAAGCCCTGTAAAGTAAGCTGTAATTGAGAAATATAAATAAATCATATGAATTCCTGCAAACAGATTTAAATTTATTAAAAAATATTTCAACTCCCTTTAAAAATTTTAAAATATTAATATACTATAATTCTACCTCTCCTCAAAATTTAGATTTGAGTAGTTCATTTCATAACATGCACAAATAAAAAAAATGTTTTGAATTTAAATATATACATGGCATAAATAAAGAGAAATAAAGCTTTGGAAGGATATTAATGTTAATATGTATAATTTTAATGTTACATTTTAATATTTATATACTGCTTAATTATTAAATTTAAAATTATAGAAGGAATTTATGCATTCCCATTTCATTTTCAGATGATTTAGGATTATTGCTATTTTATAAACATTGTTATTGTTACTTTTAAAACATTTGAATTAAATTAAGATAAATATTAACATTTACATGCAAAAAGAAACTCTTATTATTCAACTAATTTAAATAAAAATTTAACACATTCATGGACGGTACGGTTATAGCAGTTAAATATTTATCCTGTCTGTAGGTTCTACTGTCATGATTATATCCCTTAATAAATAAACAACAGCTTGAGCAATCATAATATTATGTTTAATTACATGAAAATATAAATAAACTGACTTATCTCAGTGCTAAAAGGTGATTCAAAAAGAAGGAACATTTTAAAACTGTCTGTGAATGTGTTAATTATTCATAATTAGTTATTACAAATTTTTTTTCAGATCATTAAAATTTTTACTTTATCACAAACATAGCTTACCTTATTTTAAAAAAACGAGAATCAACTTATGATAAATAACTATATTTATAAACTTTTATTATTCAGGAATGCAAAATAACAATTTAAACAAGTAATAATTAATCATATAAGAGTTAATAACTGAATAATCATAACAATTTAATAATACTTAAATTAAAACAGAACATAATTTAACACATTCAAATTGGCCCTATAATTAATATTTCTCTTCTGTTGATGGCAGTTCAGTTTTTATTAATGTCGCACTAGAAGCAACAAGAGGGCTAATGGCGACGGACTTCATAATTTTGAACCTCGGTCAAGTGACGAGGACGACATCTAACCTGGCACTGTAAACACCAAGATGGCGTAAGCAGCTGAAAAGGGAGATAAGACAGAGTGCCTCTATAAGTGATTTTTCACAACCTTGTCCATCAAGTGATGCCTGTTCCTGATTGGATAGCAAAGTAAAAAGCAAGATCAATTTCCTTTTTCTCAACTAGATAAGCATGTTTATAGACTTTAGTACAGAAGCTTGCAAACCTTGTTATTTAGTTTGTGATTAGTAGCATGCTATGGTAACTTTTTAAGTGAAATCCTCATGTAAATTACTTTTAATAATTTTTATACCATAATTTTACTATGGATTGGTGGTTAAAAATGGGTTGTTTATTCTAGTCTGACAAAATGCTGGGCAAGCAGTTATTTGTTTATTCTTCAACTTCTGTATCTGATTTCAAACTCAATGTCATGATATTGAAAGCTGTAGTAAGGCACCATCTAACTTGACTAAAAACAAAGAAAAGAAACAATCGGTGAACCTAATGAGAAAAAAAGGAAAAAGAAAAAAAAATATGACAGTGACTATTTACAAATGTGTTTTTATTTTATTGGGGAAGTGTCAGAATCTAAGCAGCTATGTGTAATCTGCAACAAAGTTTTCGTCAACAGCAAATTAAAACCACCATTTCATCATAAACACCTTGAAACAAAATATCTGACACACAAGAATAAATATATCGAGTGTTTTAAAAGAAAATTAGCATATAATAGAAAGTGTAGTGCCTCTTCATTTAAATGTGGTGTGGTCCAATGAAGCAAAATCAATGAGAGGTATACATTCAGGTCTTGTAGTACAGGCAAAGAAGATCAATGAGAAAATTGAATAGGCTTATTGCAGTATTCATAGACAAGCACTAGCATGTTAATTCATTCTTGCAAAGTTATCCACTGCATTAAGTAATGATGTAAAAATTGTAAGTTTTATAAATTTGTGTGCTACAAATTATCATCTGTTCTATGTGTTTTGTGAAGATTTTGAAAGCCTTGATATTTCTTTACTCCTTCACATAGATGGCTTTCCCTTGGAAAAGTTTTAATACTCAATAATTTAATACTTTTTCAAAAACTTTTCCCTTGGAAAAGTTTTTGATTTGAAGTCTCAAGCATTTTTTATTGATCACCCACTTAATTTGTCATGTATAATCAATATTCTTTTGCTGAAACACTTATCTGACATCTTTTGTAATTTAAATGAAGTAACTCTGTTATTATGAGGTGCAAGTGTCACCATTTTCAAAGTGCATGATAAAATTGAAACTAGACTAAAAAAAATCAATTTTTTGATCTAATGTCTGCTGATGAAAGAGTACAAATGTTTTGGTTCTCTCAGCAGCTTTTCATCAGAAAATTCTATTAAACATCATGAAAAAATTAAAAGGAATATCTGTAAACACCTGAAGCACCCTTCAATTAATTTTACACGGCTATTCTTCTAATAGATGCAAAATATATATAAATCTCTATAAAAAACTGGATACATATTCCTTTTCAAGGAGACTTAAGTTTTGGTCTCTCTCTTCTGGAAAAAGAAAACTCATCAAGTTATCTTTGGAGTTCTCCAAAATTTTTTTTTTTAAGATCACACTTTGACTTCTAGCTCAGCGTACAAGTGAATATATAGTTTCGTCAAAAAACAAAGTTAAAGTTTTATATCCCTTTTGCAAAACATTTCTAAGTGAGAAAGGATTTTCAACACAGACTTATCTTTAAGATAAATATAGAAACAGATTAAATCCAGAACCTGATCTAAGACTGAAACGATCAGACACTTTGAGCTAAACTTTGAATTTCTTTGTTTCATCAGACAGCGACAAATATTCCATTAAGAGCTCATCTCAAATTTAATTTATGCTTAACCAAAAAACCAGTTGGTTTATTGAGTTAATTTTGTATTCAACTGTTAAATGATTACGTTTTCATTTCTTGTTATGAACTATTGTGAAACGAGGAAAATAAGCGTTCACCAAATTTTATTATTATTTTACCTGTTATTGATGATTACATATGGGATTCGCCAATTTCTTTGGAATTTTAGAAAGGGTTGTCAAGAGAAAAAGGTTAGGAACTACTGCTCTTTGTCAATCATTCTTGTATATTATAAGTTGACCTTAGATTATGTATCACTAAATAATGTACCATTACTTTAACTTCTGTAATTTCATCTGCTAAATGCCTTAAATGCACATAACTATTCCAGAGTCTATATTGACTCTAACCACTTTCTGGTGATTTCCAAATTGAAAGAAAAGATTAAATATTTTTGGAGTAGAAGGCAAAGAGATGGGATGATGGATATTGAGTTGCAATGTAAACATGTGATTATGAAAGGTTACAGAAATAGTAATAAGGAAAAACTTCTGAATGATGAAGATATAAAAAAAATGGAGAGTAATTTTGAAAGAATCATTGAGGATTCTGCTGAAGAAGTTGTCTCAGAAATTAAAAAAGCAAAGGAAAAAAAAAAAAGAATGATATAATCGTGATTATGTTAAAATTTCAGAAGAGAAAAACAATGCTTATAAATTAATGATTCAAAAATATTATATCAGAAATTCAGAAGAAAATTATAAAAATTTGATATGGCAAGAAAAAAGACTATTTTATATGAAAAAGGTTGAACGGTTCATTTAGTAGAGCAATATTCTTGAGAAATAATTCAGTAAGTTTGAAAAACTTAAAAAATGCAAAGAGAGGCAAGAGAATATTATCACAGGATTTTATCTTACAATTTTTGTTCCAAGATAATTTACATATAACAAGAAAGATGATGAGCTCACAAGTGATAGATGGATATTCTTTATGAAACAAAAGAGCTACATATTAAGGAGATTATTCAAGTTCTGGATAATGATGTACCAAACTTTGTGTGAAGCAAGATAGGCAATTAAAGATCTAAATAACAATAAAACTGCAGAACTAGATGGTATAAAGGAAATAATCAAAAATTGATTTTACCTACACTGACTGGGGTCATATGTAAGTCATCTGTTATGTTTGGATTATGCAGCATTGTTTATTATCCATTGAATGAGAAGAAAGTTGATCATGAATTCTTTAAAAAAAGGAGATAAGGTGAAATGTACTCTTCCTGTACGTAGCATTTAAGATCTTCGAAGATATTATACATCATTGCCTTTGATCATTAGTAATTACCATTTGCATTTACAATTGTTGGCATCTATGAATGTGGTTTTCAAGCAGAAAAATCTAATATTGATCAAATTCATTCTATTGAACAAATTGAGAAAAAAATTATTGAACACAGTATTGAGACCTATCATCTTTGTATTGACTCTAAAACTATCTGTGATAGCATATGAGGGAATATTAAAAAGTTTTAATTATTACTAAGAAATAACTGAGATATCTGGATAAAATTTATTTAGTTTATTAATTGATATTTATGTACACATTGTTGTAAATTAAAGCTATTAACACCAATTTGTTTTGTTTCAGGAAATCATAGATTGATGTAATCCACAGTATGGGAAAAAGATGGAGTTCAATCTGCTGAATTCTACAATGACGATCTTAAAAATGTCAAGAAACACTGGGAGGAATATATAACTCTGGTTGGTGACTATGTAGAGAAGTCTTAAGAACAACAAATAAAAATTAAGTTTCTACCTCAAAAACATGATTTGAATTTTAAGAGAAATGTTACAAATTTCGAGTTAATGAGTTGTCAGCTTAGCAAGCATTTCAAGATACAAAGGATGCAATAGCTATAATTTCGAATAAAAAAAGACACAGTTTCTAATTATATTTTTTGAATTATAGAAAGTCATAGTGAAATAAAAAATTCAGCTTATGCAAATTTATTGCATTTAATTATGTAAATTATTACATACAATTTTAGAAATATCATTTTACAGCTATAAAAAATTAGGAAATATCTGTTATCTTCCATTGAATTAAGGAATTTGAAAATTGTTTATCAATTGTTTTTTCAAGATTAAACAATGCACTTAATATATGATCCTTGATATCACTACCTTTTGCAACAGAGAACGGGGAATTCACAGTGAGAAGTCATTATATTGCTAACTTCAGCATACTAAGAATGATTTTTCAGTTTCAAGTAATAGAGCCTTTAAGTTTTATGGGTACATGATAAGGAAATAATACTTTGTTTTAGTTTACAAAGTCTAAATAATTTGATATAACACATATTTATAGATTCATCAGAAAATATAGGCAAATTTCTTCGTCTTACTGAGGCCTACAAACTAACAAGGTTCAAGTTATCCAATTTGTAATGTATTTTAATTATTTTTGAGAAATAATTAAAACTTTATGATACTTTGGTTTACTTCAATCTATAGCTTCCTGAAATAAAATAAATCAATATTAATAGCTGTACCTTACTACAATATATACATAAACATCAATTAACAAGCAGAATAAATTTTATCGAGATATTTAGGTTATTTCTTAGTAATAATTAAAATTTTACAATAAGCCCTCATATAATGTGAAAAGCTATTTGAAGTAATACTGGAATTTGGGATTCCTAAAAAATTAGCAACTCTAGAATGAAATTCAAGAGAATTAAAGTGCTGAGTTAATATCATGTTTGAATTACCAAGAATTTTTCATATTAAGAGAGGGTTGAGACAAGATGATGCCCTTGCCTGTATGTGTTTAATATCACCCTTGAAAAAGTTGTTAGGAATGATGGAATTCTCAATAGAGCCACTATTTTCAAAGACCTGTATAAATACTAACATATGCTGATGACATGAATATTATTGGTAAAAGGCAAAAAAAAAGTAGTTGAGGAAACTTTTATTGCTCTGGAATTAGCAGTCAGAGACATTAGATTAACTACTTTTGATGGAAAAACAAAATTTATGGTTATAACTAAGATTTGTGATGACTCTCTCCCTCTACAAGTAAACATTCATATTTTTGAGAATATTAACCAGTTTACATACCTCAGCATCGTCATTTCCAAAGATAATAATATTGAATTCAAAATTGATAATAGGTTACATATGGCTAATAAATGTTATCATAGTTTAAAAAAATTGCTTAGATCTCAGCAGTTAAATTCTGTTATACAAATAAATCTATATAAAATCTTTATTAGATGAATCATACCGTATGATAATAAGAGCTGGTCTTTAACTAAGGCATGAGGATAAGACTTTTAATATTTGAAAGAAAAATTCTCCTTAAAAAATTTGGCTCAATCAGAGAGAATAATAAACTGAGAATCTTGTGAACCATGAAATACACTCATCTGGAAATTATGTCTATTTTTACAAAAAGTATTCAATGAAAGATACTAATTAAAAAATAATTATACTAACATTCAAAGTCTATTAAACAAGCATACACATGTGTGTCTGTACAGGGGATATAAGCACATCAAAGATTTTCAGCGATTTGTAAGCTTGTATGACTCCAAGATATTCCCAGTGTTTCGAACAAGAGTTAGGGAAATTTAATAAGATATCGGTAAAATGAGTAGCCATGAATGTATATATGATGGAATGAGATAGGGTGAGTGAGTGAATGTAAAGTTTATTGGCGCAAGAGCCGGTTATGGCTATGCTGCGCCAAACAAAATTAAACTGTGGTTTAGACGTGAAGTTGAAAAAAGATAAGTGGTTGACAAGACGGAGGGTTGAAAATAGAGAAAGATCGCTAGGGTATCCCAGGAGTGTGTCACCCTTGTTTACCAAAGACAGTAAACCCTATGGGAAAGAAAAAGATCACTAGGGGTCATGATGCCCGTACTTACCTGAAGAAGGCAAGTCCCCAAAGTCCCCTGATATAATCCCCAGGGGCAGGGTGCCTGGCTATACCCCCAGAAGCAGGGTACCCATGTGAGTACCCAGCGCCTCTCATGACATGCATGAGATACAGTGGTACTATTCTGTCATTTCCAGTCACCGGAATGAGATAGGGAATTGTCGGTAGATTGAAAGCAGGCCAATCATAAGTGTTTATAGAGCTTAATTTTACATGTAGTAGAACCTGCAATTTGTGGAAACAGTTTCAAAATCCTGGATCCACATTGAGAAGATCTGGGCAAGTTCGATAAAGATCCAAAATGATGAATGAGGATCATTATTTTACACTTACAGCGTATCAACACAGGACTGCTACAGCTCTCATGTACAAGCTGCATAGCACTACTGGTATCTGTTTCATGATCTAGATTTGCACAAAGACTTCATGAGAGAAGGCTGTAAGACAGAAGACCCATTGTTTGTGCCCTGCTCACTGCAGCAGACAAGAGAGTGTATTTAGCATGGCACAGACAACATACACTTTGGACCAGACTTCTGTACACCACAGTGCATTTTACATATGTGTAGAGATTAGGCTTGGACACTGATTTTCAATACACTTGTATCTGGAGACAGCCTTAGACTCCATACCATCCCTCCCTCATCACGGAAAAGGATCATTATATGGGGTGGAGGTGTAATGTTAGGTTAGGCATTATGTTGGTTAGCTGCTTATTCCTGCAAAAGTTAGACAAAGCCTTCCTGACTGCTATAAGATATCTTGGAGCCCTACGTTCAACTTTTCAGAAGTGTAATTGGTCTTGTGTTCCTGTTAATGGACCATGCTCATCCACATAATACTTAGCCAGAAAGATGATTACCTAGAAAGTGAAGATATCTGCCACATGGATTAGCCAGCAAGATGTCCTCACCTTAACCTTATAGAGTATGTATGGATTGTTCTTGAGAGAGCAATATCATATTACCATCCCCCTTGTGAACCACTGCAGAGCTAAAGACTGCCTTGCTGCAGGGACTCCCTCATGTGATTTCTATTCAGTATGCTGTCATGTTGTGCGACCTGTCTGACTGTTAAGGGAAACTACCTCATATTAGACTAATTTTCAGTTCAATATCACAATCATTTTAGACACCCCTGCATTATGAACTATACTAATAATTATAAATGACTTTTAATGGTAAATCTCTTTCCATGTATAAATATAAATTCATAACGAATTTCATTAAATTTTGTCCATTAATTTTTCAGAAATTCTAAATAATGTGCAAATTCTCTTAATTTAGCACACAAGAGTATATATAAAATACAGAAAACCTAATGTTGCATGAGGTGTTTAAGCTTATCCAATCAGACGCTTGGACTATTTTACAACGTTTTTCTGAATTTCACTTGGTGTGTGTGTGTGTGTGAGTGTCATCAAATTTTCGATCGTTAATTTAACCAATTTCCCATCAAGCTAGAGCTTTGAAATTTCGGGAATCGTTCGTACTCGCCTAACAATGCAATATTTAGACGTTTGCGACAAGTTTTAACTAATATTTCAATAATTTTAATAAGTCAAAATATTCTTTCCTCTAGGCACTTTTAGGATTGAGGAAAATTTTTTTCCCCCTCTGGGAACACCGAGCACTCCCCACACCACATGACGCCTCGTAAAACTATTGTACTCACAAAGGGGAGATACTATCTCCCTTTACTATCTCCGAGATAGTAAGGGTTGCTGACTTTTAGTCAATAATCATGAGCAAGAAAGAAAGTTTCCAATATTTGGCACCATGTCTTATCACAATAATTTTTTCTGAATTCTGGTTCCCATTTTTTTTTTTAATAGAATGGCTTACAAACTTTCAAATGCATGTTTTGATTTTATGAGTATTATGAATTTTTTAATACGCTCACAAATGTCTCTTTTTTAAGTAAATTTTAAAGTTAAAAATAACCAACAGTTTTAACTAATATTTCAATAATTTTCTTTAATAAACTTTGCCACCATATAAAAACGTTGTTTTTAAAAACGTTGCTTTTTATATCGAATTATTTAGATAGTAGAACAAAAATATTGCTACAAAGATGATCTTTGCAAAAGTAGAAAGCATCAGAAAAAAAGGAAGATCCTGCACTAGATGGATTGATTGTGAGGAAGCAGATTTTAAGACAGTGAAAATTGATAAATGTAGCATCTGGTCAGAACCATTGGTGAATGAATAACAGCTAGGGGTTATGACACAAGAGCTAAATCAAGCTAAGTATACCCAATATTTGCTTAAACTGTAAACTAGGTAGAAAAAGGTAAAAATTGGTTGTTAAGAAGTAGGACTGAAAATAAGGACAATCATTATGGTATTTCAGGGGTGTATCTCCCCTGTTTACCAAAAACAGAAAATTCTAAGGGGAAAAATAAGATCATTAGGGTATCTTAAGATCATGTTTCCCATCCTTACATAAAGAAAGCATACCCCTGAGGGATTGGAACTATTGGAGGAGGCTAAATGAAATGGCCTTGACCTATAATGCATTAGAAGAACTTGACCAGGTAATTGATTGGTTTTGCTAGCATAAACTCAGATTTGTGCAAACCAAACATTCATGTTAATAATTATTTCAAATCTATATCTATGATTTAGATGAGTGGTTTCCAAACTTTTCCTATAGTATCCTACTCTCTATAAAAGCACAACTTATCATAAATAAAAGATAAAGGTATGATATCCCGTAGACCCCATGTGAAGACACTGTGGCTCCTCAGGACACTGGGAATCACTGATCTAGATGCTTGAATGGTTGTGGGTCCTTAATTCAACTCCTTAATCCTATTGTTTCATGTTTTTATCATATATCCCTCTTCCTCATTGTTCTTCATATAAAGTGTAGAGTCTCAATATTTACAAATGATTCAAAAATGATTTTCTTAACATAAGCTGAAGTTTGAGCTGTAGACACATCTTACATTTGTTAAAAACCTGCATCATTAGAAAATGAAAACACAATTGTTTAGAATTATCCTCATGAGTCTATACTAAAGAATCAAATTAGACAAGAATATCATGCATTTACTACTGTTTATGATAATTTTTTTTGTGAAAAAGATATTTAGGGAGGTTGATTAGTATAATCAGAATTATTGTAAATTTATTGATTTTGAGTGATAGAATACATGTGATTCAACATTGTTTTGATTATGATGATATATATATATTTCTATGCTTATACATGGAAGTTACATATTATATGAATATGCAAAGTAGTCTTAGTTTCAAATATTGACTAGCTTATTTAATTCTCAAGGGTTGTCAACTTACAGATTCTACTGCATTCTTAATGAAAAAAATTATAAAATGAGGATAGTTATAAACTTTTGGTTCTAATTGGTTGCATTCAATATAATTTACTTAGAAACAAAACATATATTTTTGTTATAAATCTCTCATGTATAGGGACATTAATCTCTCACTACATTGGCACATATTTTATTTAAGCTTTATTTCAATATACAATAATTTCAGTAAATTTTTTTCTGTAGAAAGATACATAATTCTAAAAATATAATAGTTTCTGACTCTGTCAACAGTATAATCTTTATTTTTCTGGCCATCACAATTTAATACATCATTAAAAAATTATGTTACAAACTACTGGGCTGAAATTAGAAGTTCAACAGCCATATTTCTTCACTTTCAGTATTTTTTTAAAGCAGAAATATATACCAATAGTATTCTGATAATGTCAATAAGGGAATTGAAATCAGATAATTGAAAAGAACCAACATTTTCCAGTATTATGCCATTAGTAAATAAAAATATAAAAAAGATAATTACTTCAACATATGATACTGAAACTTCTTTGTCTCCTTCTAAAGAATCAATTGTAGATAGTTGTTCAACTGAAGAAGATATTAAACGATTCATGTGATCATCTCTTGCTTTCTGTAGCACTGTTATCATATCTTTAGATGTAAGATTTTTATTTAGACCTTTTACTTTGGATAATCTTGTTTCTATGAAAAGAATATTTTATTAAAAAAAACATATTTCAAAATAAGCATTTAAGGGAAAAATGAAATAACCCAGTATTTGGATAAAAATCAAATTAGTTAAATGCAACTTTTTGTTACTTTACCAAAATAGACCAATAAAAAAATGCTTAACCCCTTTTGATTGAACATGAATCATATAAAAAGTATTCTTTTAGTACACAATGCTTATACAATAAGACCTTGCTTTACACTGTTTCAGTACAATGTGGTACTGTGGGATCCCCTAAAATAGCAGTTTCATATCATTAATGTTTGAAAACGTTCTTGTAGTATCATAGTTTAATTATGAGTAGTCTTCAATCTTACTGCAAAAATATATAAACAAATTTCATTTTATTATGATGAATATGGAAATATTTAGTTTTTACAATGGAGATTGCAAAGAAAAAAAAAAAAAAAAAAAATAAAAAAAAAAAAAAAAAAAAGCATTTTACAGGGATTAAAATGCAGACACTCAGACAATGACAATAAGATTAGGTATCACCACTGAATTATAGTTGTCTACTTCAACTACACACATCATTCTAAAAAAATAAAAAGAACAAATTTCATCAGCAGCAACTACAACCAAAATTATCTGTTTCAGCAGCAACATGATTGAGAACAGGGAAAAACAACTTTCTATCAGAATTGATGATGAAGTTGTATGTAATAAACTATTTAGTCAAGCAATTATTATGGAAAAAGAGAGAATAAGATGAGGAGCAAAAGAAATTTTCAATGTAGTTCCTAAAAAAGGCTCAACCACTATAATGGAAATTATGGATCAGTTTAAACGAAATGATTACGATTTTGATATAAATTCAAAGGCAAGACAAAGTGTCAGAGACATATTATCTTGCTAATGACAACTGCTCACTGAATGAAAAAGAAGACAAACCATGCCTGATGACTACTTCATAAATTGAAAAAAAAAAAAAATGTCATATGAGGAAGAAACCCACCTCAATGCAAACATTACTTTTTATTTTTATATTCATAAATATTTTATGAATGAATACCAATATTAGCAATAAATAAATTTATAATTAATATAGTAAAAAGTATTTAACAAATGTTACAAACAACAACAAATACCAATAAATTTTCTTATCCTCTGTTCCATTTCACTTATTCTCATTATTCATGTGTTTACATGATCTCGTTTAATACAACTTCATTTAAAGCTACAACTTATTGGAAAGTATTCCCACGTTAAGCAGGTCTTACAGTATTAGAAAATGTGGAACATGTAAAATCCTGTCAACCATAAAAATTGGACAATACTGCCAAACTTATACCAAAAAGTTTGGTGGCCAAAAATCCTTGGCTCTATTCAAGATAGCAATGAATGGGTCCTCTTCATTGTGAATCTGAAGCCACATAAATTCATCCATACATGAATCTAAATGGTGATGAGCAGTTCCACAATGCTGCATCATTTGTTGACATTATTCTGGTTTTTTAAAAATGGTTGGTGAGATTTTACATATGTAACTAAAAGACTAAAAACTTTAAATTGAATTTAAAGGCAGTAAAGAAAAGACTGGTTAGCAGAGTAAATAACTTTTCATTAATTCTTTTATGTCAAAAAACCTTCTTTGAAGCACTGTTGCTATCATATGGTTAAAGACAGAAAAACTACACAATAGTTTAAACTTCGGATCAGAATAGGAAACAATAAAAATATATTTCACCATGCTTTTAAAAATAAAAAGAATGCATTTTATACTTTTGTTAGGCTGCATTATATTTGGATAAAAATAACATACAGGAAAGCTTTAAAAACAAAATAGCTGAAATAATTACAAAATAAAACAAAGTCATAAATTGGTACTATGTATAATCACAGAAGGAAATGCATACTTTGACACTGAAGCCTAGGCATAGATTATTATTCAATATTTAAATCCTTCTGTAGTTCATTTATTGATTAAAAATTAAAACCTAGCTTATCAACACATAAACATGAAGATATAAAATACATAATAAAATATGAATTAAGAAATATTTAAAACTCCAGATATCCCCCCCATTTGATTTGTATTTTTGCTTAGTTTTTATAAGATAAACAAAAATTTTAAGTTCATCTGCATTCTTAAAAAAATGAAGCATTATAGCATGTACATATATATAAAATTTTTAAATTGATATTAAAAACAGATTTTCAAAATTGATTGATTTTACAGGATATAGAGCAACAAGGGCTATTAGACCCTATTTTAAAAATATTGAACATTCTTTGAAACAAAAAATTATAACGTATTTAATCAGGGCGTATTCTGCGTTTAGGACGAAGGGAAATGAGTATGATCTTATCGGACAGAAAAAAAAAAAAATCTTCTTATAAAAATCAAAAATAATTATTCAGATTATTCACAGTGAAATCCCCCCCCCCCTCATAAACATACGAGCATAAAATAGGCTAGATTGAAATCCTCTTTCATCGGAAGAGAATTCCAAACGTAATATTAAAGGGAATTAACTAAATAATTAAGAATGAATTCTGCTAAAATTAAAGTTGATTTCATTGTTAAGGTGTCAAAGCAAATAATTCCTTTACACGAAACAAAAACAATGTCATCAACATTTTAATGGAAATCTATTCTATACAATGCAGGGGGTTGGAATGAATTTACCTAGTTTTCGAAGGTAATTATCAGAATCTGGTAATTGGCTAAAACCAGACGCCATTTCATTGAATTCTTTCATTTCTTTCGAAACTTCAGAACGTTCTTGCATGTTCTGTAAAGCCACTTGAAAAACCTATTAATAAAAGCTACGAAGTGAGTAATATTTTTGTTTACAATTGAAGCAGACAGCTTTTAATGAATTCACTTCACAGCATACTTAAAAAACTGAGCAAGTATTTTAAATTATTCTATTAAAAATTAGAATGCACAAGAAAAAATGATTGACAGGAATAAAATGAGAGAGTTCAGATTTACTGAAAAAAAAAGGAAAACAGTAAAAATTAAAATTTCAGCAAAATACAAATATTTTTTACATAGATTTGTTTCTTAAGAAAATCATAAAATTAAATATTTGAAAAACTTTAAATTAGAAAGGAAATATTTTAAAATATGTTTACTACGATTAAATGATATAAGAAATACAACGGCTTTAAGTTTTGATCAGTAGCACAAAAAGTCTCTATGTGATGGGCAGTGAAGTGAAGTATTTAAATTATTTCTTTGAAAAGAGCCTTAATTTGTGAAATAATATTTATTTTGAAAGGGCTTAACAGCTTTTGTTTGTTTGTACAATTTGTGTAGAGTTTATGGCTTCATCATCCCAACAGCATTCTACTGTAGAAGACACTGCTTGTGATGCAATGGATAAATTTATAAACGAAAGTGGTTGTGCGGATATGCATTTTAAACTGCAGGTATAATGAGTGTTTTTCAAATAACATTTGTGGAAAAATTAAATCGTGTTTTCCTTGAACATTACCTTCTTATTAATTGGGTGTAATACTTTTCATTTGTAAATCATGGATTTGAATATACCATTACCAAACGCTGCGCCTTCTGAAGCGTTGTTTTCAAATTTCATTGCAGAAGTGAAAGAAATTGAAAAAAGAGACTCTGTTTTTACGCCAAAACAACAGATTGATCGCTTACTACGTCCTGGAAGTACGTATTTTAATTTAAATCCTTTTGAAGTCCTTCAATTGGAGCCTGAGACGCCAATGGAAGATATTAAAAAACAATACCGTCGGTTGTCGATTTTAGTGCATCCGGATAAGAATCCCAACGATAGAGACAGGGCTCAGCAAGCATTTGACATCGTTAACAAAGCGTACAAGACTTTAGAAGATGATACTCAGCGCGCTAAAGCTCTGGAAATTGTAGAAGAAGCCAAAGGTCGTACTGATCAGATGATGGAAGAGAAGAGAAAGAAGCAGAAAAAGGCTGGAAAAGGTTCAAAAGTTGATGAAGATGATCCTGTTAAGTATAAACATGCAATTTATGTTTTAACAATGAAGTTGTTTGCTGATTTGGAAAGGAAACGCCGGCAAACAGAAGAACGTAATATGGAAGATAGGAAACGCAAAAGGGAAACTGAAATTGAAGAAGAGGAGAAAAAGAAAATTGATAAAGAATGGCAAAAAAATTATGAAGAAAGTCGAGATAATAGAATAAACAGCTGGAAAGCATTCCAATCTAACACTAAATCTAAGAAGAAAGTTAAAGAATTTCGTCCTCCGAAACATAAAGCTGAAACTCGTTGAAAGTTGGAAACTTTTGTGCAAACATTTGTTGCATGTTTTATCCAAATCATGATTACGTTTAACCTGGGGCATTTCATGAAAATATGAGGTTTCATTTTCAAACAAAGTTAATTTGCTCAATTGGAATTATAAGAAAAAAGAATAATTTTTAAAAGTGTTCATTTTTGCAAAATAAGATGGGTTTTTAAGACTTCCTTTAATGTATTAAAATGAACAGTAACTTTCTGACTACATCAAACATGGGTATTGGTTTAATTGTGTGTGTAAACTTTATATACAAAACTTAATAAATATGTCCCATCTTATAACCTTGATATTGCACTCATAAGAATATCTGCTTGAAATGTATTTTTAATTTTTTTAAAAATTGATAGTAAATGTGGAAGGGAAAAAGAAAGCTCTTCTTGCTTACCTATGCAATTTGTAGTGTTTCTGAAGTTAATAATCACACAAAGCATCAAGTTAAAATGTATTGAATTGTCAATATAAGCTAGAATAAAATATTGCTGCAAGTATTGTGTGCTAATTTATTTTCATATACTAATTGTTTATAAGGCTCATTTATGTGGCATACAAAAATATGAAATTTTATTTTCAGGATTGTTATGCTGAAACCAAAGATTGGAGAAAATGTCAACAAGAAGTAAAAGATTTTCGAAACTGCATGTATCCAACAAATAAGGAAAACAAGTCATCAGTGAGAAAATAAAAATTAAAACATTTTATGTAGCTTAATACTTGTCTATATTTCAGGTAATTAGTGTGTGGATAATCTAGCTTGTTATTTTTGTTATAAAAATACAAATGTTTTATTATAATCAAGGTTTAAATAAAAAGGTTTGTATATGTATGTATTTTTTACTGTTTTTAAGAACTATGTATACTGGCAGAGCATGATTTTGCTGAAGAATGCCATTCTAATTTGGAATCTAGAGAAATTGGTAAATATTTTTTAATATTACAAATATACTATAAAAAACATTTTAGCTTATTCCTATTTTTACATATGATTTAAGGCAAACATTACAAAATTATAATTTAATAGTCGAATAATATTAGTTTTGTAATTGAGAAATCTTTAATACTTTGTTTATTCTTAGATTTTGAGATAACCCACTCTTTTAGTTTAAAATTGATATGCATGTTTTTTTATGTGTTAACCATTATAGTTTTATGCATTAGTATGTAACTTTTTTTTCTTTCAAGTAGGTATAATTGATTGAAAATATATTTGGACAGTAAATTCAGTTAAAAAGTATATAAGTTTTTTTGGTTATGTATTGACTGTAGAATCACACATTCTTCACACTGAAGAGAGAAGGGGAAAAAAAAAAAAAATTCCTTGAGACTTTACTATTTTTATAACAAAATTGTCTTTTTATGAAATAAAATGTATCCTACCCCTTTTAAATTGTTTTTAAATCCTTGTTTAGATTTATGATGAATTTTGCTCGTAAATTAAAAACAGTAATTTGTTTTTACATTCTTGGGTACATAATTTTTTTTTTATTTTACTGTATTTTTAAAAATTCAACCTCTTGGAATCTCATTTCATATTAAATCATTTTATTTCATATTGTTTACAAAACTGACTTTCATTAATTGGTGAATGTGGAAATAAGTCCACAATATTTTCATATTTTATAACAATATCCAAATTCTTTCTAGTTGTTTGAAAATAAAAAATACAGATTACTTTATATTCTATATTTTTGAAATATTTAATGTATATTTTAAATATATTTTTTTAAAATTAAAATGTTACATGTGCACTTTTAAATATAGCTTTCTGAAATTGTGATTGCATATAAAGATATATTATTACTATAAATTATTGCTTTTAAATATTTAGGTCTGTAGCTGAAAGTCTGTTAAAAAAAAAGACAGCGAAATCTTTGAACCATTCACGGATTTAATTTCTGATTATATTTTTGGAGAAAATCGCAAGATAACACACACAGTGTCATATTGTAATTAGGATTATGAAAAAGCATCAATACATGGAAATTTTTATTTTACATAGTTTTTAAGTTACATGATCCAAGAAAAAGCACCCTTTCGTATGACTAACTCTAACATGATCTAGGATTGCTGATAAGTTTGCTCTTTACTTAAGTGTGGGAATGTAGTTAGAGCCTATACACCTCGTTTTAAGATGACATATCTAATGAGTTGAGAAATCTGATGTTTCTTTTCGAAAGTTTCTATGTGCATCTTAGTGAATTGGATTTGTATTTCTTTCCCTTACAACTTTAG
The DNA here is from genome assembly GCA_019974015.1 of Nephila pilipes. Taxonomy (NCBI): domain Eukaryota; kingdom Metazoa; phylum Arthropoda; class Arachnida; order Araneae; family Nephilidae; genus Nephila; species Nephila pilipes. Next base: position 1,158,377 of record BMAW01006734.1, read on the forward strand.
CTAAATTATACTCTGATTGGTAGTTAGAAAAATAAAAACCTCACTAGTGGATCTTGAAAAGAAAAACAATTTTCTTAGAATTGGCTTGATTGATTTTATAAAAAATCGCACAAAGAAGCAACATGAGGGCTGGTGATGTAATTTTGAACCTTGGTCAAGTGACAAAGATGTCAACAGGACAACTTAAAGCCTTCACAGATTAAACATGCATCAGTCCTCCTACATGGTGGATCTTTAGTGGCATCAGGACTTGAAACCCGAATTTGACAGAAACAATGCATGTTGCGAAATCATAACCTTGATCACTAAGCTACCATAGCCTTAAATCATGGTGAAGAATAAGGAATATGTCAACTAAAGATGTAGATACTAGGTTGTGCACATCCAAAGCACACTGCAGGTGCTTGTTTTGTACAAAATGCATTCAGTATTTGGAGAATGTATGTTCTTACAAATATGAATTTTCTTTAGTTCGGATTTACAATTTTTTGTAACAAATTTGATTTCAAAATATAGCCTTTTTAAATTAAGAGCTTGATATTTTACTTTTGAATAATGAGTAATTTTATCAAGTGTTCTTGGGTGGAATTGAATCTCAAATGGTCATTTTAGTAATTTTTTAGTAGTTAGTGTGGCCCTAACATTAGAGTAATTTCAACCAAATGTCATAACTTATCTCTCTTTATAAAGTTGGTGTGGATGTTAGGAGAGGGGGGGGGGGGGCCCAGCTCAGGTATCATCCTCGTCACTTGACTGTGGTTCAAAATTACGAGGTCAGTCACCAATAACCCTCGTGTTGCTTCTAGTGCGACGTTAATAAAAACTAAACTAAAATCTCTTTATAAAACACTTGGAATAATGAAAATTATAAGTGCAGAATGTGTTTAAGGGTTTAGAAGGACAATTTCAGAAATGTACTAAATCATATGACCATGATTGAAAACATTGACTATTGGCCTTTTGTATGATTTTAAAACTGATGTTATATGTAATGTAAGCCCAAATACTACAAAGCTAATGTAATTTAATACACCCATATGGAAAAATCTATATATATGAAGATGCAAGTAATGTTATAAATAAGAACTTGTGTTAATTTTTTAAAAATTTCAGCTTCAAATATATTTTTAAGATTGTTAATTGTCATTTGAAAATAAGATTTATTTTAATTTTTATAATGTCAAAAACAAATGCATCCTATCTTTTTTTTAAAATTGTTTTGGCTGATTGAATATACCAGTTTTTGGATGTAGTATCTGATCCTTCAAAAATTTAAAGAAGTTTACCACATTTGTATATCCATTTTTACTTGAATCAATTTTTTTTAAAATCAAAGATGTCAAATTTTAATGGTAATGCAACAATTATCAGCTGCTGACCTTGGCTATGTTTGGACAGATTTGAACTGCTGAATTGTGGGTCTGTAGGTGCCTTAAAACAACTGAGCTAGTGGTTCTAAAACAAATCTGGCTATACTGCTACAAACAATGTGCATCTGTTAGCTGAATATTGGAAAAAGTGATTGACAAAATGATTGAAAATAGAAAAGGATAATTAGGGTATTATGGGGAGTGTCACCCATATATTACCAAAGATAGTAAACTTCATGGAAATAAAACAATCACTACACCTCTTGTCATAATGTCCATACTTACCTAAAGAAGGTATGTCCCTGAAGGGTTGAGCTAGAAAGGAATAACAAAAAGTCAACATTATTAAAATCTGCTAGATATTGTATTGTGCCAAATTAATATTTTTCACTTTCATCCAATACATTGAGAATATTTAAATTGTGTTTTATTTTTAAGAGATTAAATGTATGTGTGCACAAATTGCTTTTCCCACTACAATCAAATGTTTTCAGAAAATTACTGGGTGTTCAAAAAAAATTGAAAGTTAATCATCTCTTTAGAAATCGAGGAAAACTTAATTCTGGGATGTAATGAAGTTAATTTTAATTTTTACACCCTAATGTTTTAAATATTTCTCTCTCTCATCTGTTTTTCTAAATTCAATTTAATATATGTATTTTTTTAAAATTAGTCTTTAAATAACAAAAAAAAAAAAAATTACATGTATAAACTTTTGAGAATAATCATTAGCAGCTTTTTAACTGGATTGTTGAATACTTTTTCAAGCACTAAAAACAAGTCTTTCAAAAATTAAAATATTTATACAAAAGGCTAATTTTTACTTTTACTGAATAAAACATCCAGAGCAATTAAACTAAAAACTATACAAAATAAGCTGTACAAATATTTGAGCTAAGATACATCAAATATCAAGATTTCTTCAAAGCTTCTACTGGGTCTTCAGACTGAATTTTTTCTTTAAATTTCAAATAGTCCCTTTTGCGGTTGAAATGTTGTACCTGAAAATGTGAATAAAGTCAAATTTTTATGCTACAAATATACATTCAAAATAAATCAAAGTTTGAAGGAAAATGAATTTTATATATAATAATTTTTTCCCATAAAAAGACAATTACACAAGACATATATTTAAGAAATGATATCTATAACTAACATGCAAAGATCTTAACATTCAAAGAAAGGTTGAATCATTCTTTAAAACATCTGGAAATAAATAATAGTTATTCATATTCATTCCAATTCAATTTTAAGATGCATATCTTCTATTCAATAATTTTTATTTTACTTTGATAAAATTTGCTCATATATTTTATACTTTTATTTTCATTTGAATAAAATAAATTTTTATTAGGTTTTTTTTACAATTGGGTTCTTAAAAGAACATGTACAGTTTTCCTGAAATGGACACTAGTGACATAAATAAAATCTTATCTCTTGTTATATATAGCACAATAGTAAGTCTTTCACTAGTGATACATACAGTTTTGAATGCACAATAAAAACTTTTTTTTTCTCCCTCCCACCTACATTTGTAAAGAATGTACAACTAATCACACCGAGTACCCTTAACAATATTCTGTTAATGAAATGAATTGTGTTCTAATAAAATAGGAAAAACCTAATAAATAAAATATTTTTCTCCCAAAACCTACATTAATCAGCATAAATTTATTACTTAAATATTCCTTTGGCCTTTTATAATGTATTTAAAATAACAGAATTTTTTAAAATTCCATCCATCATTTTTCAAATGCATTTAACAAACCATTAGAGGCTTGTATAAGATTATTTAATACTTCTCCATTACAGCCATGCTACATCATTTTTGGTACCAAATTGACTAATTTCTTTCGTAATGCCTTTTGTTCAATACTTGGCATTCTTTTTCACAAACTTATATTACTTTGTAGTTAATTTCTTAACGAGGAATTAGCTATTTTATCATTAAGAAAATAAACCTAACAACTAGCAGTGAGAAAACCAATTGTTGGTTTCGTAACCTACCATCAGGGAGGAAAAAAGAAAGAGTGACATTGTCATATTGTAAGGCTTTCTTGGAGAAAAAAGCTACTATCATCATTCTCAAAAAATTAAAAGATTTTTCTCGGTAATTTAGAATAATAAAAAATCACAATGATTAAAAATTATCATGAACATAAATTATTAAATACATAAAGAAAATGAGGTTGAAATTTTTAATAAAACGTCTTATAATGATTTGAGCTTTTGCAGTTAACATCTTGCATTTATTTCTTTACAAAAATTCAGAGGTTTAGTAAAATAGTAGTATTCTGTCTCATCTTAATCTGTATAATTTCAATTATTTTTATATTATACTTTTTTCTGAAAAACATCTCTAGCTATAATAATAAAAATATTCACCCATAAATTTGGACAGTCATTTTCAAAGCATTTTTTTTCTTCTAAACAACTTGATGGATTATCATTATTTTGATCTAAGCATTCCCAATATGCATCCCGTGATGCCCAACACTTTTTCCTTGTGTCTTTATCAGGAAATGACATCTGTAAAATATTTACAGTGATACAATTTTAAAATACACTAGTATTCACAAGTCTTTCAAATGTAACTCAATTTTAAAATCTGTTTAAAAAAACTTGACAATTAGAAACACATATATTCAGCTATAAATTTTAAATTGATGACACAAAGTATATTTAGTTTTAAGCTTTTATAGTTTCAAAGTAGCTTTTTATAAAATAAGTTATTTTGTACTTTATAATTAAAATAATAAGAAAACCCTAGTTGATTTTTTAAAAAAGTGTAATTATTTAACAAACATTACTACTAATTATTTATTTAGAAATATATCATGTGCATAGGTAATATACATAAAGACATTAAGATTTTCAAATTTAATGAATGAAATACACTAAGATATGATTTGAAAAACAGTTTAGAAATGGGCTCTCTTGACTTTCAATTAATAATATATATAAAAAACATTTTGAACATATATTTGTAAATGATACACAGAAGCAAACGATCCGATTGATTGTTTATTAACATCTTATTTAGAGGCAACACGAAGGCTATAGGCGATGGACAATGAATTTTTGTACCACGGTCAAGTGACGAGGACGACTGAACTAGCATTTCCCTCACCAAGTCAAAGGGGGGGGGGAGGACTTGGTGCCTGAACTAAATTTTTAAAACACATTTGTGTAAATCAAACTATTCAATTTCTGGTCTTTGATACAGAGCAGCATTAAATTATAGATAAAGGTGAAAACATTCTATTAAAACATTTTAAAATTATTTAGCTTTAAAATAATTACAATAGTTATGATTTAAGTTGTCAGTTACTCAGACACTAAAATTTTCTCAAAGTTATCCATAGTTTTTTTTTCAATAATTGATTGATTATATATTTGTAACACTTAAATCATACATTCACATCAAAATGATTAATATATTTAAATTCAGAACGAAGCCGGTAAAGAATATTTCTAGCAAATTACAATTGTATAGCAGGGGAGAAATAAATTACACAAACTTAAATACAGTACGAAAATAAACTATGAAAGCAAAATAAATTTTTAAAAGAAGCCATAAACGTACTTCAAAATAAGTTAGACGTATTCTATTTCACTCGGCAAAATGAAAAAAAATCATAATAAATGATAAATGTGTTTTGCTGCCAAAACTGCAAGAAGAAAATGTAGAAAATTTAATTTTGCCTTGAATAACAAGTAATTGGCTCATACTGCTTTGTCTTGCGTGAATTATTGTTCGAAGAGACTTTGAGAATTTTCGTTTGATATGAAGAATTTAAGGGAAAAAAATTCTCTTTATTTTTTACTACATGTATTAATAATGTTAGAATGAAGAAAAAAATGTCTTGATTAAAACGATTTTCCTTGTCTACATTTTAATCGTAATCTACCTTGCGGCATGGCAGTGAAGAATAATTTTTGGTTTTGATATTGTTTGTAATGTGAGTAGAAAGTTTGCACTACAGAAGTTAAAATAGATCGAGAAAGAAAATAATTTATTTTAAAAAAGTAGAGTGTTGTATTCTTAGAAGAGCCTTGAATCATAGGATTTCTATACATTTTCACAATGAAAAAAGCTGACAAAGATATCACTAACATTTTACTTCAAATGAAAAAAATTCCGAAACAAGTGAAAGAGCAATTGAAACCTCTAGTACAAAAGCTGCTAACGAGTAAGATGTTTCTGTTATTTGTATGTAGCCACTTAAGAAAATTGCAATCTAATTTCCTCTAGGCCATAATGATAATACATATATTTTTGCTTAAAACTTCAATTTGCTATTAAAATATTGGTGACTAGGCTATGGCATTAATAATGATTGAATCAGAAAATTCATAGTAGGACTTAAAAATGACGAAAAAATTGATTATGATTAGGTGTGAGTGAGCTTCCATTATCTCTCTTGAATATGGAAACTCTGTCACTTGTTAAGTTGATGAGAGATACATAGTTTCATCTTTTAATATATATGAAAAATGTAATAAAATTTCAAGACTTCAGCTATATTTGAACTTTATATTTGTTTTTCTGGATGAAAGTATAAAATACACAAATAGTTTTTGCAAACATTAAAAAAATATAAATTTTTATGCCAAGTATAAACATTAATTAAAAATGTTTTTTTTTTTTAAAAAAAATTAATATATGTATTAAAATATTACATTAACCACTTGATTATTTATCTATAAATATCTTATTTTGATTATTTTGTATCTTTTATATGAACTGAGTTATAAATAAAATTAATTAATATGTGAAACATTGTTAATACATAAATTATGTATTCTTTCTTTTTTTCTACAATTTTTTTCTGACTTTTCCAATGGACATAATTCAGTATGCAATTTATTTTTGAACTTTGTTAAATGAAATTTAAAATGGTGAAATTTATTTTTTAAAAATATTTTCATTTCTCAAACTCCAAGGAAGTTAACTAAATTTTCATAAGGATTAAATAAAAATTAAAAATTTTCTCATATCAGCACTCTTAAGGAAAGAAATTTTTTTTTCAAAGTGTGATGACTTAATTTGTTTTCTGATTGATATGTAACTTGAACTGATCACTAGTATTTGGTTAAATGGATAGTCCCCCCCCCTTAATTTAAATGTGTAAGAAATTTGCTGTTTAGAGGTGAATTAAAATGCATATTTTATGGGAGCTTTATAAAATTTGTAATATAGGGGCATAGCTAGGAGCTATAGTAAGTGTTGAATTTCTATTTAGTATGATGATATGAATTATTATTCATAAGTTATTTATATATATAAAATTTCACTTGTGATAGTTAATCATCCTCTATTCTCGTCACACCAAACTGATGCATGAGGCCACAGCAACTGCACACCATTAAACCTGCTCTAATGCTGCTTCCTAAGCACTTACCCAACTCAGCCATTCAAATTCTTTTCTTCTATGACCATGCAGTGTCATGTGACCCTTGGTTTTCCTCTCTTTCTATCAGGTGCCAATGTCATTGCAATTCTTGTGTTATCATTTGATGGCAATCTAAGTACTGTACTTTTGGGAAAGACAAATTGCCGTGGCATGTACCCTACACAACCTGATAATTGACTAAAAAAACTAAAAGTTTAATGTATAAGCAGTATCACAGTATACACTGCAGCAAAGCATTTTGAAACATGGGACTTAGTATTCATTTATTCAGTAATTCCCTTATATATTGATGTAATCATTTCTAACATTTACAACCTAACTGTAAACAGTAATATATAAATAAAAAAAAAATCTTGTCTTGAACTTGTCTAAAAGGAACTCTGTTGTTTTCTAATATACATTATTTTTATGGGCTCGGTAAACTTTGTATCACCATAAATTATCACAGTTTGAAAAAAAAAATACCTAAATTAGATAATTATACAAAATTTTATAATTAAAATAAACTGCATTTTATCTGTGCAAAATCTTTTGAATTCGACTTATGAATGTCAGAATTAAATAAACTTAACAAATGACCATGTATATCACTTTCATAACTCTGTTCTAAATCATTTCTCTCAACATCACCATCTTCATTTTCTTTTGTGATGGTTTCCAATTTAACGAAAGTTGATAAGATCAAATCAAAGCTGGTACTGATTGCCATGTTTTATTGCCCCACAAGGCAATTGCACATGCATTATGATTCTTTACACTGAATACACCCTACCGTGGTTAGTCAAGTTTCAATTGAGTTCAAACCTTTTGCACTGCTGTAGTGCAACTTAAGCACTTGTATTAGGCTAAAATATCATCAGGAATTCTACATTAACTGTTTTCTTGTGCATAACTTAGGATCTAAACAAGCGAAATTCCAAAGACGGGTAAAAATAAAATTTTATCATATACACTGCAGGCATTAAATTTCAATTTTTAAACATGTATAACTCAACTTATCTATCCAAGATTGCTGTAAATGTCTGATCCATATCCAGCATCATTTTTTAATTTGGATAGAAATAGGTTTGGTAAATGTTTTGTTATACAATTCAGAATTTGAAAATTAATCTGGCCTGTATATTTTAAGAATCTTTCTGAGACATGTGGTTTGAAAGGCATTTAATTTTTGCTCTTGTGATTTAGAACTTTACTTTGTAAAGAAAAACAGTAAATATTGCTGCATTGAATACTTATAATATGAGCTTAACACTTAAGTTTGATTCTTTCCAAAATTTATACATTGTTTTGGATAATTCTTATTCAGTTGTTAACTCATCATCTGTATCTTCCTTTTTTTTTTTTTTTTAATCAATTGTAACTCGAAGACATGAAATGCTATCTGTCTATTCAACTTTGTTTTTATTTATTGGAAGTAAATCCTTACCTTTATTATTTATTTTCAAATGCACTTGTTTGTACTATGTCTTGTAGTCTCTGTCTCTTCATGTCAGTAAAACTTGAAGGTGGTAAGACAGTATCATCAGCTAAGTCAAGATCTTCCAGTGGGGAATTGAAATCCCAACACATTCTTTTGTTTTTTGGTACTTTAAAGTCTATTACATTTTGCAGTGTATTACAATTATGATAAGTTTTCCAGAGAGGACACATCCTTGTTTTACTTCAGTTTTGATACCAAATGCCTCTGATGGAGTGCCCTTTACAGTTTGTGCTTTATTCCCACAATACAGATTTGCAAAATTGATCTCATTTTTGCAAAATATTTTAGGCTTTTTTTTCACTTACAGATATGTTTTTATGTATACATAACAAACTGAGTCAATTTAAAAGCATTTCAGACATACTGTTTATTACGTAGTTATTCAGCCATATATGTTGTAACAGGCAAAGTTGACTAAATTTTTTTAAATTTTAAAGATATTCTGGAAAGTATATGTGTTGTGCACTTGTAAAGCTTCTATAACAGTTAATCTAGTCTGTTGTGCCAGTCATTTCTTTTTACATAACTGATTTTCTACAATGCATATTACTAATACTACAATCTGAGAAATATGAAGAGTCTTTCTTTCAGTATTTCTAATTTATTTTCATTTGTAGAGATATATAAAGTCATTCTTCAGAATGGTTAAAATATTTAATGAACTTGTAAATGCTTTAAGTTTTGTGAATCTTTCTTTAAGATGAAAAATTACAGCATCCAAAAATTGATTGAAAATTGTAATCCTAAAATAAGATTGGAGTAATTCTGCAGGATTATTAGAATGTCGTGTTTGTTTTTGTCATGAATGAACAATTCTATAGTACCTCAACCATTATTTATTTTAAACAGATTCTGATTTCAGGAAAATAGAATTGAAAACTGTCTTTGATTGACTGCAAGTAATTTCTGCCTTAGATTTCAAAATCCTATAATAGGATAATGTATAAGAGTAAATATTTTTTTCATTGAAAATAAAGTAATAACAAAATTGGAACTGACAACTCTGGAACTTCTCAATGAATTTAAAAGAATGTAGGTTCCAGTAGACAGATTCTCATCTGCCAATTTCCAATAAATTCAAGAGCATGAATTAAAGTATGGAGTTATTTCATCTTAACCATAATAGATTCATGACGCTTTATCCTACTCACAAAAAATAATTTTTAAATGCTTCTTTCTTGGAATAATAACACAGTTCTAATATACTGTCTTGTAAATCACTAATTTGTAGGAGTATTCAAGAATGAATATTTTTCAATGACTTTACAATAACTTGTGCTTTATGAATATCTTTAATTTGGCATTCATCTGAAATATCCATAGAGAATGAAAAGTGCAATGTACATATGATACTGATAAGAATGTTTTTGTTTATTTTGGATAGTACACTGCTGAATGCCCCAGACTTGGCATCATCATCATCATATATCCTTGGCCTCTGAAACACAATGCTAATTACTTTAAAGTTTTTAATCTTGTGTTTGCTATATCTTCTTTGTCTTAAAATTATTGGCACAAACTATAAAACATGTTCTATTAGTAAGAATTTGTTGTTCTGAATTTCTACAAATCTTACACATATAGAGACTTTCTCTGTCAAAGAAAAGTGTCTGTTTTGTTTCTCTTTTCTCTGACAGTAGTTTCATCTTCTGTAATAGAAAACTTTGTTTGATTTTTCTTTTTCAATAAATTTGTAAGAAATTATTTTGTTGCAAGCATGTATAATTTCGTTTGTATTTTAGGCGGTATATATTCAGCATTATTATTAGCAGCTGATTTTTTAAATACTCTTTCAGCATTTCAGCTCCAGTATAAATAAGTCTGTATTTTTCTATTTTCTTTTGCCAATTGAATGCTGACATAAATAATATCCATTACGGCTTGTTTTACACCTCTTGTACAATGCTCCTTAAACTGCTGAAAGTTTGCAAAGAATGTGTGTGATATTTTTTTCTTGATGCTCACAGAGTCTTTCTGTTGATTTGTGCCACAAGTGAAAAGACCAATGTTCCTAATGGTTGATTGTTTGATTTGTCTGTATAATCCTTGCAAGAACTACACAATATTTACAGTTAATTCCTACTTTTCAATTTTGGAGTAATTATTTTAGAGAATTCTGCCAGTAAATTATATCATAATTTCCTCATCACTTTTTTATTACCAAATGAAGAGAATGGAAACACATATGTAGCTATTGGCATCCAAAATTTTCCAAAAATATCAATTTTTTTTCATTGGACAGTTTACGATTGATGTTATTTAATATGTCGTATTTTTCAAGTTGTGAATCTTTTTTTTTTTTTTTAAATATCAATTCAGATAATTTTTAAAAAATACTGAATTCTTGAAGTTTGTATCTGTATTTCCATTTCTGATTCAAATGAGGGATTTTCTTTGCTATTATTTAAGATACAATTTTCTGCTACAAATTGATATAGGAGTTTTCTTCTTCAGAGTTAAAATAATTCAGAATTAATTGTTGTTTCCTTTTATTCATTGTTGAATCAAATGAAGAAAAAGATTCATACTAGTTCAAAGTTATAGTATGAACTTAACAATTATAACAAAAGAAAATAAATCGACCCAGTTTTCCTGACTTTTGTTCACCTACAAAAGCCGAGACTATCCCTCATGGGCAATTCAACTCTGCAATGGGACCTATTCGAAGACCTGTTTTATGTTCTCATAGATGACTCTCTGGATGAAAAGAATGCCTTCTGTAAATCTTTCCCAGGAAATTGTTGGGGGAGGAAACATCAAATTTTTTATAATGATGCACACCCTCCTCGTTTGGCTACAAACATTAACCCAGTGGCACATTTTAAGAGACAGGAAAATCTTTTCTATTCTTGTCTCAGGCAGTGGTTTAGATGGAATTTTTTTTTCTCTTTACAGAGGGGGAAAATTGAAGCATGTGAAGAAGAAAAAAGTTTTTTTTCTTTTTTTTTTTTTTTTATTAACATTTTAGAACATTTAAAATAGTATTATGAAATAATTATCCTAAATATTTCTATTTAATGAAAAACTTTTGGGGGGGATAAGTTTCTTTGCATCCACTCTGGGTATGCAGCTAATGCTTACCCATGGTTCTTTCAAATTCACTTTATCTTCTTTTAAGTAATGTTCCATGCAGCTTGTCTTCTGAAGTTGTGTTCTTTGTTTTGCTTATACTTTTTAAAAACAATTTATATTGAGAACCTAAAATTGTTTCCTGTTAAAATTGTTTGAATTAATACCTGTTTGAGTTTTTAACATTGTTTAAACATAGAGTACCTATTAGAGTTTAAACATGGAGTTTTTAACATTGGATCTCACAATTTTAAATCCAGATATAATAATTAATATATTTGACTGAAAGATTCTCAACCATTAAGAGCTTAAATTCCTTGCAGTAGAGATTGAACTTAGTTCATTTATAAATGTTTTAATACTTTTTACAGGTTTAAAATGTTAAAAAAGAACTTTTCATATTGTCTTAAGAATGTTTTAAACATAATTAAAAATTTTATATATTTTTGAATTTTTTTTTATTTTGTACATAAAATTTTTTTTTTATTTAATATTTTCTTATATTATGAGTATGAGTAATGTTAATGAAACATGATGAAATCTATTCCTTTTTTATTAAAATTGTGACCTTTTTATAATATATTACACATTTTTTATCATGTGCCTGTGCTGTCTTTTTTTGGGGGGGGGATCTAGAATGAACTCTGAAAACTTACATTTATTTGATTTTTCATATTTATAAATTATGAATTTTATTTTCAAGTATGAATTTTTTTTCGATTATGCTGTAATTTTTTTGTAAAATTTTATAAACTTTAATAATATTTATTTGTAATGCTACATTTGACACTTGCAGAATGGAATCTTTTTATTTTGAAAAATTACAATTAGTGATGAAAAAAAAATTTGTTATCCTATGTATAATTTTAGAGGTATTGCATTGCCAATTTGTGTTCTTGAAGTACAATAACTAGAATATTTGTTTGAAAAATTTAGAAAGTGTACAGATTTCCTAGACACTAGATTATTCCCACTATGAAATTAAAAATTTGTTAAAAAATTTGAAAAATTAGTATAAGAATAAAGCATTCATGACTTTATCATCATTAATCTATTTTAGTTGAAGATTTGTTCATTGAAAGCTATTCATTTTTAAAAGATTGTTTCTAGAAAGATGTATGTGTATATATATATATATATATATATATATATATTTCAAATCTAAGATTCTATTTCTGAAGATAAATTTTGTGTATCTCACCTTGATTTTGTTAATCAAGTCCATTGCTTTAATATATGGGTTGTAATGATATTTTCTTGTATCAAAGATTTGCATCATTTTCTTAATATTAATAGTCCAATTTTTGGTTTGTTCAAAAGAAAAAAAAAATGCTATCAGTTATTTAAAAATTTATGTATTAGATATATGGTATTTTTAAAATTTAATGCTGCGTGAGTTTGAAAATGTTTCCGATAAGAACAGAGGGAAATAAATTTTTTTCTTCATAAAATGCTCCTGAATTATAATTAAGTGTTAGTCTATATTTAAGTTCCATTTATAACTTTTCAAGTAAAAAATAATTGAATTATATGTTTACTAACTAATTTTTACTTTTTTAAAGAATGTTCAAGCCCCAAGGCCTTGACCAAGAAAGCAGAATGGGATGAAATGAATGAAATATTTGAAATTTTACATTCTATACAAGAACTTGAAAAAGGTATTTAAGAATACTTAAAAATTTTAACGTTTTGTCATAATTTTATTATTGACCTTTTTAAAAGTAATATTTTTGATCATGTATTAATTTTGAAATGTTTTTAATTTATTTGAAATTTTTTTTTTCTATATTACAATCTAATTATGCATTGAAAATATTATTTTAAATTACACTTTATTCTTATGTGTTTTTCTTTAGATTATAGAATATCCTTCCCAGATAGAAAAAATAATTGGGAAAGGTTTTATGAATGGTGTGAAGAAAATGGAGCAGAATTTAGTTCTGTTGAAGTGCAAGAAATAAAAGAGGGCAATTTTGGAGCAGTTGCTAAAGTAGATATAAAGGTATTCGTAATTACATTATTTTATACACCAGGATAACATCATTTAATGTATTCAAAATAAAACAAATATTGACCAATGACATGAAATTTCATTAAAATTTTTTAAAAAGTAAAGCAAGAGAGCTAGAAATTTTTGTTAATTGATTCTTACCTATATCAGATCTGTGGAAAATGTGAAGATGAGCAATTTGCTTAGTTATTTTACTTAAGGTGTTTAAAAAGTGATATTTTCCCCATTTCATTTCTTCTTATTTAAATTTTTTAAAAATTGTTGATAAACAGAATTGTTGATTGAAAAACAGATTTGATAATTCTTATGCTATAACATTCTATAGTAACTTCAGTATTAATTATCAATAGTTAAAAAAATAAGGATGGTTCTGTATGAAAATTTTATTTATTATTTGAAGATTTAACCTTTAAAGGATGAAAGTTAGATATAAGTACTTGAGTTAATGGTGTTAGATTCGAAAGATTTACATGATATATTAAAATTATAAAAATTACATTTAATTTTCGGAAGATATATTTATATTGCTAAGATATATGTAATGTAATATTTTGTCATCTGCATTTATTTTTATATCCAAATAGAATATTACAGTCTACTTAGTTCTTATTTTTTTTAAATATTTAAATTAATAGTTGATTTGTATGGCAGAATTTTTTTTTTTAATATTCTTTTTGTTTTTAACATTGGCAGTGTTTTTTTTTGTATTTTAAGAAGGTTTTGCTTTATAAGTAAATCATGTATTAGGAACTTGAAAAATAAATTATCTTTTCTTGATAGTAATTGCTTCTGTGGAGCTTGGTACTCAGAAGTATGCTTTACTTTGTTAATTAATATTCATTTTTGAGTAATTTTACTTTTTCAAGAATGTAACATTTATTACTTTTGGCAGAAATTTCAGTGAAATTTTCGATTGCTCAAACAACGAGGATGAACATTATATATAAATGATGTACAAAATATGATTTTAATTTAGATTCTCGTAAACTGTCCTTGTAAGAAAATGTTGTAAGAACTCATTCCCACTGGATGTACAATCAGAAGTTGGTTCTAAGCAATGGTGGTGTCAACATTTCGGCAGCTGATGGTTTGCGATCCCATGAAAGAGAGTTTTGTTCATTGACCTTGGATACTGGTTGCTGTTTCTAATCCTGGGACATTAGATCACTGGTTATTTTTTGCAGTGCCTTTACCAACTAATCTACTCATAAAAGAAGCATCCCTTGTTCTAGTTATTAAGGTGTTTTAACTTTTAGTGTTGTTGTTGAAGAGAGCCACTGCATATTCTCCTTCCAATATCATGATGATGATATGAAGAAACATTCTGAATTATATTTTTAGAGAAGTTTGCTTTTCCAGCCATTATTGCAATTGATATACATTCTCTTTTGAATTGAGCTTCGTTTTGGACAGTTTCCTTTGATATCATTGACTGTCTCTAGCTGAGTGGCGGGTCTCACGACACATGCACCTTAGCTGGAATACCACTAGTTCTGTCTTTATGTGGGATTGTCTTGGTTAGACTCACAGAGGCAAGTGTTTTGTGTTGGGGGCATAAGCAACTGGTTGTTCTAGGTGCAAGGGTGCTAGGTGCTATTAGCAACTGGTTGTTCTAGGTGCAAGGGTGCTAGGTGCTATTAGCAACTGGTGCTATCATCTAGTGTTCATGCCGTGGGTCACCACTTTCGCGAATTGTTGGTTTTCGACCTTGTGGAGAGAGAGAGAGAGTTGTTTGTTGATCTTAAATGCTGGCAGTTGTTTTGAACCATGGTCCATTGGGTAAGATGAAAAGTTGACTAGTTCCTTTTTGCTTTGCCTTTACCATCTAGACTAAAAGTATTTAAATGTCTTAACTTTTGGTTCTGTTGTTGAAGAGAACCACTGCAGCATCATTAATTAGTAGTGCAGCATTGTTTTAAAAGGAAAAATAGATAGAAAATATTTTCTTTCATTAGCCATTAGACCTCAGTTGCATGAGTAAAATGATGCTGGACACTTCTTCCTTTACTAATCTTTTTCTCACTTACACCTTTAGAGATAATAGTCATTGTAGCTTCTAATCACTCAAAAATCAATCAATCACTTGTATCAAGAAAGAGTGGCCCCATGATATAGATCTGTTGAATTCTAAACATTGAAAAGAAGTAATATGATGTCAACTGCTTATATTATTCGATACAGTTCATAATTAGATAGTTCTTAATGGTATTGCAATGTCATGGAGAAAGTTTTTTCCTGTTATGTGTTAGGAATTAATAAGTCAGTGGCAGGCTGTAAAAATGGAAGTGGTGGCTTATACTTCACTTAAGTGATTTGTGAGTCATTTCACTTAAGTGAGTCACTTAACTGATTTGTGAGTCATTTCACTTAAGTGAGTCACTTAACTGATTTGTGAGTCATTTCACTTAAGTGAGTCACTTAAGTGATTTGTGATCAAGTGATTTACTTTAAGTGATTGATAAAAGAGAATTATACACTTATCAGTTCTGTATAATTCTCTTTAATTATGTCTGAGGAATTTAACTATGTCTTTAATTATTCAGCTTAGGAAATATAATAAAAGAAATAATAACAAATTTAATGTAGCATAATAAAGAATTAATACTGTAATACATTAACTAATATTTAGGGACTTTTATTAGGCCATTACCAAAGTTTGAATGTGCTTGTGCAAGCTTTCTATATGCTGTTTTATAAATACTTTTATTTGGGGTTTACAATGCCAAACATTAGTTATTCATTGTTCCTTTGATAATTTGATGCTTTGTGTTTTCCATAAATTTTTTATCAGATTCATATTTGAAGATTTATCTGGCTTAGGTGAAACTGGGATATTATTGTCTACTAAAAAGGTTGTAATATTTGTTTTACGACAAGGCGCTGAATTATGCATAAAAACAAAATCTTCACCATTCAGGAACGATTCTCGAAACTAGGGCATCAGACCATTTATCAGTACTTGTCTGTATTGATTGTAGCCTCATGGTTCTTTACAAGCTGTGAAGGTATGCAACTTTCTTGAAACTGATTGCAGACCACACTATAACTTTGAGGATCTGCTTTACCCTTTTGGCAATGCAGTCAGGATGAAACTTTTCCTTAAGTCATCATGAACAAAGGCATTTTTATCTGACAGGATTTCAAATGGGGATTCAACTGAGAAATACATATGCAATTCGCAAACTTCTGGTATGTTACTTGTTATTGCTTGAAAAGAAAGTAAAAAGCAAATAAAAATACTAATAATTTTAAAACTTACTTTATTCCAATCCATACCCTCATATGGTGATGCTTATCTGCCCAGGCAATATGTTTTATCTTCATTGCTCAGTAAATTTCTTTTCTTTTTTTTGCTGGATGATGTGGCCTAACAATTTTTGTTGTTAGTTGTCTCTGGACAACTATTTCAAAATAATCTTGCTTTTTGAACCAATTGGGCTAGTCTTTTACCACATTTTTCTGTTTTCTAAATAGACATTCATAATTATTGTCAGAATGTGATTTTACTATCCTTTTCCTGTAACAATTCTCCTTTCAATTTGGAGACAACATAATTTTTTTTGTCTAAATTAATCTTTATTTTGTTAATTTATTTGGAAAAAACTGAAATATTTGATATCTTCTTTAGGAAATGATTTGTCTGTAAAATAAGCATTTTTATCTGATTTTTTTCTGTGGAGAAAGATTGTATCTCAATTCATAACTACAGAGAAATAAAATGAAAATATTCTGGGAAAAAGTAAAATTCTTCTGAAGGAAGGACTCTAATTCACTAATTATTTACATGGGACTTTGGTGCAAGATTCTCCCTTTCTATTGGTTTTGCATGCTAGCATGTTGAACCAATAGAATGGTTGGATTAAGATTTTACAGTGAGGTAATCTATGTAATTCTTAAATTCTAATACTGTAGTGAAAAGCATTATCATATGTAAATTGATACCCAAATATTAAAAATAAAAATGAAAGATTTGCATGAAATAAAAATAATTTGCTTAAAAAATAGTCCTAATGTAATCCTATTATGATTGCTTCAACCGTACTTAAAATGCGAAATTATGAATGTATGTGTTTGTCCATATTAATTTGGCAGTTTACTATATTTTCATAATATAGACAATTTTAATGTCTTTCAGGTGCTTTTTATATTGTTCTATCATCAGTAGAACTAAAATATATGTATATTATTGCAAAAGGCTATCATTATAAACATTTGTGGCATTTTAAATTTTGACCACTAAGATGCGAGATTGGGTGAAAAGTTCGTATATTGAAGGTTAATACTCATATTTGATATCACTATTAAGAATATAATTCTAAAAAAAATATTAGGGTGTTAAATTTCTTTTGAATAAAATTTCAATTAAAATTTGAACATTATAATTTTTAAATGATCTGTAAGTGTGACTAAGCAAAACTGATTTGGCTTATATTCTTGAAGAATTTTTTGAATTTGAATTTTATCTTTTTGTTTTTTTTCTTCTTCTAACTCATAAATTTACTCGTAATCACTTAAAAGAATGATTGAAATAATTTCAAAAGTTTAAAAAGATTGTAAATTTTATGTAGCATTTTAATATAGAAAATCTCATATTCTTAGTTTCATTCCATTTGTAGATTTGTGTAGTTTGATTAGAATGGACCTCTATACTATTAATGTTTCATCAATGAGTCAAATGTTCAAAATAAGATGCATAAACTGTGAAAGAAAAACTTCCATGTAATTAAAAGTACCAACAAGAAAAGATAAAAAAAATAAAGAAACTGAAATATATGTAATTTGAAGAAAAGTTTTAAAATATAGGTTCAAATGAAACAAGATTCTTAAATGATAAATAGCTTTTGCAAATAAATCAAACTATAAATTTATTATTTTACCATTTTTAATTAAAATTTTCTAATATTAAAAACAAAATATATTTTATGCCTGATTCATTATATTTATCAAAAACATAATTTCAATATTTTTTAGTAAATATGTCTCATTTTTTTTAAAGGAAAAGGAGCCATTTTTAAAAATTCCTAGAAAAATAATGATGTCGGAAATTTCTGCTAAAAATTCAAGATTAGGTAATTTACATTGACATTTCACATTATTATTTAGAAGTAGATGTTAGATGTATTTTCTCTGATGTATTTAAGTATTTATAATCTTTTGAAAAATATCTGCTTTCATTAAAAAATGTTATAGTATTATCCTCATTTATAAAAATGCCTAACTATTTTCTTTGTTTCAAATTTTGTTCTTTGTGAAAAAAGTTGCAATGAATTTTTTTTTTGTCTCACTTGTTAGATACATTAAAATGCTTTTGATTTTTTTTTGTTTTGTTTTATGAATAAATAATTTTAGAATGTATGTAATTTAAATATATAATTCTTATTTTTTTGAATAAACTCATTTGATATACATGTTTAAATAAAAAGTTAATGTAACATGTTCTTAAACTGTGGAAACATCATAGTATAATCTGTATGCTTATTTTGTCCAGTTTCCATTTATTTCTATTAAAAGAAAAATATCTTCTAATCGACTTATGAAATAAAATGTTTTCACAATAAATTTATAAAATAATTTTGATAAAATTAACATATAAAACTTTAAATATTTTTCTGTAATCTGTTCGAAGCAAAAATCTCTAATATATATCACACTGTTTACTAGATTTATATAATATGCCATTTCTTTTTAAATTCCTACTATTAGCTCACACTCTCCATATATATATATTTATATCTTGTTCAAATTTTCAATCGTTAATAAAATACTTTTTATTCATCTACTCAAGTTCAAATACATTTTTTTTAAAACTTGTAGTGGATGACACTTGATGTTAATACAGTTTTTTCAAATATGAATTCATTTAATTAAATTTAATCTGTGAAAATGCAGCTTAGCCCAACCACTAACTTGGGCACGATTTCAAAAATTTCCTAACTTAGCAAATTTTTTTTGGTTGAATGTTAAGTCTTCAAAGTGGACCAGGGTAGCCACACTTGGCAAAATATTACAAAATAATTCCTGTCACCAAGGGTGGTTGGGCTAAACTGCATTCCAACCATTTAATTTACCGGAGGAATTAAGAAACAAGCCAATGTTTCTACTGTGTCATTTGTCTTGCAATGGCAGTGTTGGTAGAGCGTCGGTGTAGAATCTTCATGTCTTCAGATCGAATCTCTTTGAAGCATAACATTTTTTTAATCGATTTTCAAATAATTAATTTTAGTTTTATATGGGAGAAATTTTTTTTTTTCTCTTATATAAAATATTTAATAGGATATAAATTTAGGAATAAATACCATCAGTGACGAAGCATGTAGATCTCTGTGAAAAAAATTTCTATTGCCACTTATCTTTTTGATTCTGTCATATGTATAGGCATATATATATTGATTGTAAATATATTAAAAAAGTAGCTAAAAAAAAATTTCTTTCTTGACCTAAGTAGGAATTGACTTTAATTTTTTTTTTTATTTTACTTGTTTAGAATCTATTCTGATTAAAAACGTTTTGGTAGTAAATTGAAGGGGAAAATATAAAATGAATTGTAGTACTGTAAAAGAAATAGACAGAATTTTTAAAGATTCTGTGTAGATTGCTTTGCTTTTTACTAAGCTGTTATAAATTTAAATAAAAAAAAATTCAGTTGTGTTTCAAAAAATAATTTAAAATTGTGAAGCAAATATAAAACTACTAAAATTTTACTATCCAATTGTTAAAGAAATAATGATATAGTTAAAAACTGATGATTTAACATAATATCAGATGTATGTTTCTTATACAAATTGCTTCATTTTTACAAGTTTTTACTGTTGTTGTCAGTAGATTATGAATTAAAATCATCTTTGTTAATTAAAATGATATTTCAATTTTAAATGTGCTAATTTATTTGCAGTTCATGTTTTTTGAAACAACTGATCTAAATATTGTCTTGTCTACATTTTTATTGCATTAGTAGTATGATTCATGAATATAATCGGCTTTCTGCATATATATTTTATATAATAAATAATGGAAAGTTAATTAAAAGCGATTTATTCATTCATAATTGTTGCAAAATATTGTATTGTAACAAAACTGCAGACTTTTATGAAATTTCCTAATAAAAGCTATTCAATATTTATTTCTGTTTAAGTATTTTGTATGCTTCCCATAACAAGTCTTCTAAGAATGTGCATAGGAATCTAGATTTAGAAATTTTAATATTTCCTGAATTTACAGCACAATTATTGCTGTACTATTATAGACTTTTTCATCAAATTATCAAAAGTGTATTTTGTTTTATTAATATTTCATATACATTTTATATTTTTAGGACCTCTTATTTCTTCTGATCCTATTTTACAACATATGCCAAATGTTCAAGTTGCCATGCATCTCTTGACAGAGTTGTTAGATCCTAAGTCATTTTGGTTGCCTTATATATGTATCCTTTGGCATTACAATCAAAATTTATTACATGTAAATTAATTTAATTTTATCATTATATGTTTTAAAGAGTAGAAATTCAAATAAACGACTAAAAAGTTTGAAAATGATGAAATCCAAGGAACTATGACTTGTAAATAATATTTTTTATTTTAAAATAGGAAATTTAAAATGATTTTTTAAAAAATTGTTGAGTTTTTCTGAGAAATTAAAGAATCTTAAAATATTTTTTAAAAAGGCATTTCTGTTTATTTTGTGATTACGTTTTCAATTTTTGATGAGTTTCTTTAATGTATGAAGCTATTTTGCCATCAAGCTACAGTACAATTCTATATTTTAGTATGAATGAGATAAAGGAATTGCAGAAATCTCCAGTATTAGGTAAAAAAAAAAAATGAAATAATTTTATTTGTTTTTAAATGTTATGTGAATTTTTTTTTTTATTGAATGTTAAAATTGTTTTAACAATGTACTACAACCATTTCTTGTTCTCTCTTTAATTTATAGCTTAAATATTTTTATGTTTCTGTTTTTATAGGAGATATTGTTGTTTTATGTTGAATTTATTTTATGATGAATTTGAATACTTGTAAAGAATTTGATTAATTACAGCTAATTGTTAAAAATTCTTTTTGATATGCTCATATTTTTGTATATCCTGCACTTTTTATTATAAACATCTGAAAGATTTATTATGCTGAAAATTTTTTTAAATGAAAAATAACCCCCCCCCCCCACTACTAAAAAATTCACAAAATATTTTCATAATCAATTAAGAAAACTCTAAGAAATCACACTAATTTGTAATTAAAATAACTTATTTTTTAATAATGTATAATAATTTTTTTAATCAAAATATATTAAATGTTTTATTATAAGTTATTTTATTATGCTACTAAATTTTTCATATGATGTGCATTTAAATTGTTTTAAAGGTTTATCTGAAAGCTGTTCTATGTGACTTATTTTTTAGAACTGCTGTCTAACTATTTAAAATGAGAGATTAAAAACTTTTCTTAACACTTATGCATAGTAATAGTGTGTTAATAATGTTTTTAACTATTACTAAAATTACATGTCTATAACATTATAAAAAATGTCAACTATTTATAAAACTATTTAACATATCCTCCCCTCCCTTAAATAGTTTTGTTGATTTGTCTTGAATTCCTTTTATATTTCCTCTTATCAATTGATGAAGTTAAATTAAAATTACATTTTATGTAATTAATAGACATGAATAATTAAAATGGGAAAATTTAATTTTTAATACTTTATGTACTTTAAGAATTATATGAGGTGTGGCTATTAAATAACGAGACAGACACTGTAAAACATTTTATTTTGATGTCATCCATATTTACTTATCACCTTCAATACACACCCCTCTTCTCTCGCTACAATACTCCATGCTAATCTTCCTTTGTTCGAAACAGTGCTGGAAATCTTCTGCTCGCTCCTTCAGGATGCATGCTGTTTCTCTTTCAGAGCTTCAACAGACTCAAATCTTGTTCTTTTTAATGTAAATTTCACCTTTGGAAACAGGTAGAAGTTGCCTGGTTCAAGATCCGGTGAGTAAGGTGTATGGTCCAACGTTGGGATGCTGCACTGGGCTAGAAGCTTCTTGACAAACACTGCGGAATGAGCCGTTGCATTGTCTTGATGGAAACATTTACTGTACGGATTCTTTGTCAATTCCTATGGTCTCAGCAATCACTTGAATACTTAATTGATTGTCAGATCTAATCAGATTCCTGATTTTTCGATATTGTCATCCTTTTCTGACTTTGAAGGGCGACTTGAGCATGAATCATCTTCAACATCTTCTCTGCCATCTTGAAAATGCTTAAATCACTAAAAACATGTGCATGCAACAATCTTACATTGCCATACTTTTCTTTCAATAAATTATAAGTTTTGATAGCAGTTTTTCCAAGTTTCATGGGCAACAATTTGTTGCTCACTTATCAAATTTCAGGTGAAACAAAAAAAAAAAAAATATAACTATAATCGAATTAAGACTACAGGTATATATATTTGGTTACTGATACAAGAGGCACTGCATTTGTAAGAGAAGGCTTCACACTAACAGCTGTTGGTTGCTGACGTTTGATGCATGTGTACTTCTTAAATAGCAGTGTCAGTTTCATTATTTAATAGCTACACCTTGTACAACTTTTTTGTTTCAATTGAAGTATAGTGATATCTTGGAATCCAAACTTAATCTGCTGCAAAAATTCTTTCAAGTTCAATTGTTCTCTTTTAAAATAATAGAATCTGAACTAAGCTGTTCAATGAGCTAAAATCTCTAGAATAATTTTATTAGTAAATACACTGGATTTTAAGATTAAATATTAACAAATAATAATAATGGTTAAATATAAGTTTAAGTGAACAAATTTAAAAATATTTATCTTTAAGACAAGTGATAATAGTGCATTTAGAAGCTGGATGTTACTACAATTATGGTGGTTCTGATGTCTGTATTTTCTGATTATTCATACCTATGTTAGAAGAAATTGCATAATATGTTTTGGCTGCAGCTTCCAGAAAAAAAAAAAAAAATGTGGGGGATGAGATTGAAATGAGTGCTGGGAAATGTTGGGGAATAGCAGGGATGTATGTCACTCAAGTTACATCTTATAAATCCATTTTTAACCCTTTAAGCTACCATTACCTACTTAGCAGCTTGAAATCTCCATCTATAGTATTCCTTGAACATCTTCTGTGTAATATCTTTAGGTGGGTTTACTAGAAATATATTTTACATCTATATGCAGGCCTCAACTATATATTTAAATCTGAAAGCAGTGTTTGGTTTCCAGGACAAAATTTGTTTAAAGTCTTTGTTCAATTCTGAGGCATTTGGATTCAAAGATATCATTGCAACATCAATCAAGCAGGGGAGGGGGAATACTATTTTTATGTTGTTTCTAAGTTTCATATTCCAAAGATTTAATGTATTTAAAAAATTAATCCTCTATTTTTTTGTATATCATTTCAGATGAAGTGTTCACTGTAATTCGTAGTGTGGTGAGGCAATATTGTTATTTTTTCCAACTTTTTCAGGTAATTTTGACTATATGTTTATATATTTCTATAATATTAATCAAGCCAAAGTTCTTAATTTCTTAAATTTATTTTTATAGTTTAATTTTAAGAGAAAAGGATTTCTTAAAATGAATATATTTTAAAGTATAGCCTAATGTAGTTTTTAAATTGTGAAAGTTAATATTTATTTTATTTTGCTTTGAATACTAATGCTACTTGTTTGATTTTAGAATAATATTGAACATAGAAATTAATAAAATAAATTTTTTGAATTTTTATTGTTTATATTACAGGAATTCTGGGAATGTCAAAATTAATATTTGTTGATAAACTAATATATTATTTGAAGAACAAGGAATGTATATGTAGGATCAATAAGAGGGATATGGACAGTAACAAATCCAGAAAAAATCAACAGAGGGCACAAAATCACTTTTTTTTGTATGTGTAACTTGCCGTCATGCTATCTCTTTGCTGGTTATCAAATTACTTTAAAAATGTGGATTTTAATATCCCATTTTTAAATAATGCAAGATTTTGGCATAAAAAATATTAACATAAAAATTAAATTTACATGGTTGGTATATCAACTCCATTTAGTTGGGATTTCCTGTTGAAATGTGTTGTTTTGTCTGTGCAGGAATTATAACAGGAAGGGCATGTTTACCAAGCCCACTCCCAGGATCTACCACTTAATATACATTATTCATTATAAAGCTTTCTATTAGTTATGTAACAAATAGATATTTTGCTCAGCGGGGAACTATTGATAGGGTAAAGTGAACAATACATCGTAATAAGTTATATAATGCATAAGAGAAAATACATCTGAATTTTCTAACTCTAGTTGAAATTTGATTTAAGTAAATCACATTTTTAAAATATTATCTGAAAGTCAAGATATGATTCATATATCTACAGTAATTAAAAACCATTTGGAAATAAATCTTGTTTAATCTTGCTGCATACCAATATTTTTCTTTTTAAAAAAATGTTACGAGTAAAAATTTCAATTTAAAAGTTTGAAAATATGCATATAAAAAGTTTTAAACTATCCCTTTATCACACAGTTTAGTGTTATGAATTCCTAATAAGGTAATTTTGTAGTTTTAAAATTACATGAGATAATAATGAATTGGAATTCAAATTACATTTTATGCATTTTACTTCTTGGATCATGAATATATTTCTGCAGCTACTTTTTAACTATGCATCATATTTTCGAGTATCATTAATCACAATTTTTTAATATTATCCAACCCTTCTAGCAGTTTGTCTTAATAAAATGAAGAGAAATTCATTTTGTAAAAATATTTAATTAAAATTTTATTTTGTTGAACTTTACCTACAATCCTTTTGATATGTTGTAATGACTTAATAAAATTATCATAATTAATGTTGGTTATAATATTTGCACTTGTATAACTATGTCTTAAAATAATTCACTAAGAAATGTTTTTATGAATATATTGTTCATTTTTCAAAGTATTTAAAATTAATTAGTTAAGACTTTTTCTTTTTACATTTTCATGGTATTCTTTTTCTTTCAATATTATTCATTTATAAGTATTAATTTAACTATATGTTTTATTTGTTAGCGTGATACATATGCTAGATCTCTTAATATTGGACAGTATTACACTTATGATCTCTATCGGTAAGTTGTTTCTTTTTAAATTTAAGTGTTTTATTATACTTAAATTTATTACATAATGATTACTTTAATTCCTGAAATAATGATAGAGATGCTTCTTATTATTTATTCTTTTGTCCTTTTAAGAATGACTTTTTTAAGAATATATTGTGCTTTTTATTTGTTAATTGCTATTACTGTAATTGTTACTTAATTATCAGTAAATTCCTCAATTATAACATAACTTTGTCATAAAGAGCAATTTAAGACATTATTGTAATTGTTGTATGCTCATGCCTTATATTTTACTTTGTAATAAAAAATCCAATTCAATAACACTATACTGCTCAGTAACAACTATCTCTGAAAACATGAAGCGATATCTGCAGTTTTTATTCACAGTAATAGAATTCCAAAAACCGAACCTATACATAAGGTTTCTGTAAAAAAAACAACTAAATATTACATACACAAATAAAGATATTATACTTAAAGAAAGATAATACATCAAATAGAGAGTCAATATTGTAAAGTCACTGGTTTGTAGGATATGATGTAAAATAAAAGTTGAAGTTATATCAGAACCGAACAGTAATTGTATCTTGTAGACGAGTGCTTGTGAAGCTGTAACATTTTCAAATAACTTAAAGAAATATGAAGAATATCCTCTACAATTTTTACTATTAGTTCATGTTCATTAATTTTTGTATAACCTGAGTAATATCTTTGATGCTATTTGTTATATCACATAAAAATGTAGAGAAAAAAAGGGAAACATTACTATTTTTTATTTTACTTATGTTATTAAGGTTAATTATTGAATGAAATAAAATATTACATAAATTTGTTTTTACAAATTATTATTAGAAACAATTATAACTAAAGATATTAGAAGAAGATATAATGTATTATAGTACTAAATAATTTTATAATACAATTGTTATGCATTATAATACTGAAAATTACTGTAAAAAAGTATTCACAGTACATACTAAAATATTCTATGAGATTAATAACAAAATATTTCATTGAAGAAATTTTAAAAATAAAATTTTATCTTCTTAATTATTTAATAATTTTTTCTATATAATTAGGTGGGCTGTGTCAAGTGCAATGACTAGACAAAATATCTTACCCTATATTGATGGAAATCAACAAGTGACTTCTTTGGTACCCATGTTTGATATGTGCAACCATGCCAGTGGAAATGTAAATATTTCTGGACACTATCACTGTTAGATTATAAACGTTTTTATTTTACAACGTTTTTCTAAATTTCACTTGGTGTGTGTGTGTCATCAAATTTTCGACCGTTAATTTAACCAACTTCCCATCAAGCTAGAGCTTTGAAATTTCGGGAATCGTTCGTACTCGCCTAACAATGCAATATTTAGACGTTTGCGACAAGTTTTAACTAATATTTCAATAATTTTAATAAGTCAAAATATTCTTTCCTCTAGGCGCTTTTAGGATTGAGGAAAATTTTTTTTCCCCCTCTGGGAACACCGGGCACTCCCCACACCACATGACGCCTCGTAAAACTATTGTACTCACAAAGGGGAGATACTATCTCCCTTTACTATCTCCGAGACAGTAAGGGTTGCTGACTTTTAGTCAATAATCATGAGCAAGAAAGAAAGTTTCCAATATTTGGCACCATGTCTTATCACAATAATTTTTTCTGAATTCTGGTTCCCATTTTTTTTTTTAATAGAATGGCTTTCAAATTTTCAAATGCATGTTTTGATTTTATGAGTATTATGAATTTTTTAATACGCTCACAAATGTCTCTTTTTTAAGTAAATTTTAAAGTTAAAAATAACCAACAGTTTTAACTAATATTTCAATAATTTTCTTTAATAAACTTTGCCACCATATGAAAACGTTGTTTTTAAAAACGTTGGTTTTTATATCGAATTATTCTTAATGTACATGTTATCAATACCTCAATTAGGAAAGAAGTACCCTAGTGTGCAAAAATTAAGGATGTAGTCAAATGTTTAGCAATAGGTACAAAGAGGCAGAGAGGACTGAAAGACTAATCAGGAGATTAACTAAAGTGAGGAATGGTAGCATATGCGCATATATGTAGTTAGACATAATGTGGGTGTGTGTTTGAAACAGGATCTAGTGTGAGCTCAGCATTTCTAGGAAAGTGATTGCATCATGGATATTAGTTTAAACTATGTTGAGTTGCTGCTTCAGTGTGAAATATTGAACAATCTATCTGTCAGACGATTTTATCCGAGGTTGAATTGTTGGAAACATAGGAAGGTCGAAGTGCAACTACATTGAATTCGGAGTTTGTGATTGCTCCTAGCATTGTTTCATGATTTTAGAGAGAATTTCAAACTGCAGGAACAGCTATCTGACAGTTCAGCAGTGGTCATCCATGAGCAACCACACCAACTGATGACCTCTGTTATTGCCATACAAGTCAGAAGGATCAGGGGGTAAACAGTGGGAGAAATTGCTAGACAAACAACACAGGCAATTGGATGATAGACATCATGTTTTATCCTGGCCATGAGGCTGCAGAGTGGTGTTCTGTTTGCACAATGACCTGTACAGTGTATACTTTTAGTACCTGTTCATCGTAGGTGTTTCTGTGCTATTGGGAGCACCAATATTGGACTAATAATCAATGAGGTTGAGTACTCTTTATGGATGAGAGTAGACTGAGTAGTGATTCTGGATGTGTACACATCTGGAGAAAGCAGGGAACCCGCAATAACTCCTCCAACATCATTTAATGAGATTGGTTTGGAGGTCGCAGTGTTCTCATTTTGGAGGCATCAGGCTTGGTTGCCACAGTGATCTTCACATCTTCGAAGGAGGTTTAGTCACCGTGGCCTGCTATTGTAACAAGATTCTTCTTCCATATGTGCATCTTTTTAGAGAAGTTATTGGTCTGCAATTCCTTTTTCATGAACTATAATGCGCCATCTCATCTCTCAGTAGCTGTCGAAGAGCTGTAGGACAATGAGGATACTAATGCATGGATTGGTTGGTAAGATCTGGATCTAAATCCCACATCAAGCCTGCATGGGACTTTCTAGAGAGATGCTTGGCAGCACGTAACTTACTGCTAGTAACGATTCTGGAGCTCTGATTGGCGGCACAAGATGAATGGGCTGCAATGCCTCAACTTATTGACAATCTTATACTCAGCAT
Source organism: Nephila pilipes (assembly GCA_019974015.1). Classification (NCBI taxonomy): domain Eukaryota; kingdom Metazoa; phylum Arthropoda; class Arachnida; order Araneae; family Nephilidae; genus Nephila; species Nephila pilipes. Next base: position 1,187,007 of record BMAW01006734.1, read on the forward strand.
AGCCAGACAATGTGAAACCTGCAGTCAAGGGATATCACATCCCCTACTAAAGGCTGGATGTTACCGGCTGGACACCTGTCACATGGATGTTTCGGCCTTCAGTTGCATTGTTCTCCATACTACTTTTTCGATGAAGTTCTTTTTTTGATTTCTCCATTGGTAAGTTTTGCTTATATTATTCATGTCCTGATGTCTTGGGGATCTTATAGTATTATTTGTGTTGATTTGGAAAGCTTTTGCACAATAAAAATTGAACTATTGAAAAAAAAAACCCATCTCGTGTATCCTTAATTTTTGCACACCAATGTATTTCCCTATAAAAACTAATTTTTATTTATTTGATCAGTTTTGAAAAAAGTATTCAAATAGCTGCTGATAAGGCAGTTTTATTTGTTTTCATTTATAAAACTTTAAAAGTTGTTACAAAGATAGTAATTAAGAATTTTGTTTAACCTCCTCAGTCCTGATGTTCTGTAGGAGATGCTAAACAACACTTTCAAAAAATGTTACCAAGTTAAATAAAAGGCATAGTTGGTACCTAGAGTTAGTTGATTTTCTTGTTAATGGATGGTAGTACTGAAAAAAGTGATTTTCATAATTTTTTTTTATTCGTAGCTTATTTATGATAAAATGAAAATGATGTTTTCTGAAAGAAAGAAAATTACACACAAGCGCATTGCTAAGTGTTCATATTTTGAATTATTATTATAGTAGAAAATTATTAAATATATTGTTGGATTCCTTAAATATGCTATTTTTATATAGCATTATTAGTTTCTCATTCAAATCTTCCCACTTCTGATTTAGAAGACTGTTATTTCAATGTCACCTATAGGAGACATTGGGTCATTGACTTTGAAAAGCACTTGATTTAAAACTATAATTGTGGCATATATTTCAGCTTCGAATGATATTCTTAAATTGCTGACTAAATTCATTAACTGTAGATAATTAATGAATACAGGAAAGAATCTATATATGTCAGAAGCTGAAATGAAACAGTTCTTAGTGATCACAATATATCTAACTTAAAATTTCCCAGAGTTCAAATGTACTGGACAGAAAAAACAAGTTCTTATAGTTGCAGACAGCATGTCCTGAAACTGCAACTTTTTAATAAGAAGTAACTTAAAATTGGGAAATGATTTAATAGTACAAGATAAAAGTGAATGATAAATTGGGAAAGTAAGACCCTTCTGTAAACAGTTCTGACAGGAATATGTTGTGATTCAAATCAAACACTATGCAAGAATTACTCATTCGATTAAGATTAATAAAAGAATTTAAGTTAACATGGTGATGTCACTTTGTCCCAATGTCTCCTCCAGAAGACACTGATTTTCTCCAAAATAAAAAGATAATTTTTTTTAAAAAAAAATTTCAGTACTTTTCTTTGAGAAAATTAATACAAATAATTTAAAAATTTGATTCAAAGTTAGCCTTAAGGTCTTGCTAGGTTAAGAAAATATTTGGATGTAAGTAAAACTTTTTAAATATAAATATTTTATATAATTGTTTGTATTTGATACATTATATTGTTATGTTAGAGCCAGTTTCAACGCATTGCTCAGCTATGACAGTACTTCATATTAGAAACATTTATAGTAATAATTTCTCCTTCAACCTTTTTGAATTTATGTGTATTAATGAGCTAGTTGTGATACACAAATTACATCTTCAGTTACAATGTAAAAATAAATCATGTTGATGGATGAAAGAGAATAAGAAAGGAAAAGTCTTTGACTTGTCTTTATTGGAAAGATAAAGTGTTGTGTGTGTGTGTGTAAAGTTTACATGTTTTAAAAATGAAAATGTAACATTGAATTTTATTGTGAAATAAAATTCAATTCTACTGTTTTACTAATTTTTTTTTATAACTAGCTCGGTTACCAATTCTTCATTTAAATAAAATTCAAATCAAAATTTTGTAAAAGTATTTTATAATTTTTTTAAAATTATGAACCATCAAAGGAATAAATGTAATTTTCTCCAAAAAAATATGTGAAGAATGATGAATCATAACAAACACACTTGAACTGTGACATAATATGCACTGGAACTATGCTCAGTAGTATAGAAACCATAAGTTAGAGTGAAAGATGAAAACAAATTAACTCATTGATAATGTTGCTAAAAATTTGTATAAAAGCCCTCTAATTAATACTTCTCCTCCCTTTTTTTAATAGAGGGCCAAATGCTCATTTCGCGCACTGCAAGAATACCGTTTTATTTGGATTGATAGTTTTCTGGATGAAACTATACCCCCCCCCTCAAAATCGACATTTTAGCATTATTTTTAAAAGTAAGGTAATTTATTTATTCACCCAAAATTAATTCAGCCTTTTAAAAAATACTTGGATCTCTGAGATGGTGCAAAAATCATAATTTTGCAATGTTTCGTTCATGAGCAAACTTCCAAAATGTACAAAATCATTTCAGATTTATTAGAAAAAATATCACTTCAACTTTATTAATTAAGAATATTACTTAAAATATAAAAAGTTTTGTTTCAAGGATAAAAATTTGAAAAGGGAAGTTTTTAAGTATACTGTATGTAATGAAAAAATAGCAGATGAAAAATGAGCCTTGATTTGAATCCAGACTCGTTAGCGACAGCATTAAAGTCATAAGCACCATGTGGCAAAAGGCTTCTAATGGAATGGCAGAATAATATAGAAAATGTAAGTTATGTTGCATACAAATTTATAATTCAAAGTGATTGATTTTAGATTTAAGGAATAAGTAGAGCTGTTATGAATAGAAGGATTATCCAATATCATAGAAGAGAGCTGTTGTAAAAGTTTTGAGTATTTTGTTAAAAATATTTTTTTTAAAATAGTAGGTTTTTTAATTACTTGTTGGATATCATGACTAAATGATTCATTCAAAACAGAATTGCAATTTTATGACAGGAAATGAACTAATGTATAAAATTAATAATCTCTAAACAACAAATAAATAAATACAAATGAACAAAGGAAAAATATATTCTACTACAAAGAACAAACAAACAAATAAATAAATATAAATATCTGCAAAAAATGCTAGAAGATACATAGCCAGAAGTAATGAAAACAATGATGTCATAGCATAATGTATTATGCATAATAATCATACTAATTGAAGACAAAATATACTTTAAAATTATATTTAAGAAAAATCTAAAGTGAATTTTGTAGATAAAACTCCTTAGGGCATACTTTCAGTAGCCAAATTTTTTATACCAAATTTAATGATTCTGTGTTTTGTAATTTTCCACTGCTTTGTCCACACACATTCAAACTCTTCCTCTTATTAATTTTTATTCTTAATCACATTTATATTTTAAAAAAATGTACATATATTTTTATATATAGAATAGAATTTTAATTAAATTTGCATTTTCATTAAGTTCTTAAGTAATTTGTTGGTAATTGAATAGTTAGGTTGTATTTTAATGAATGAATACCAAAAGTTTAAAGTAGTATGAAAAATATACTATTTTAGTTATAGCATTTGCTTATTTCAGTGAGATATTATTATTTTTTTTAATGGTACAAACTTTTTTTTCTTTCTATATCTAGCTCTCTACAGATTTTGATTTAAAGAAAGATTTATTGATATCATATTCTTTCAAGTCATTTTGTAAAGATGAAGAGGTAAATTCCTTTATTATTTTTAAAGATTAAAGAACCTCACAATAAACTCAAAAAATGAATTAACTTAGATAGTTCAATTTTTGTTTTAAATATACCTTCAATTATCAATTATATATTTCCTCTTTGTGAGTTAAAGTGTTGAGTTTCTGTATAAATGATGAAACTAAAAAAAAATAAGACAGCTGTTATAAAACAGTTGAGATTTCAGTTTCATTTTTCTGAATATATTCCTCCTTAATTTGTATTCATTTTCATACCATCTATGAAAATATTTTTTAATATTATTAAGCTGTCTAATTACTACATTTTCACTGTTTGAACAGAATATTCTTTTAAGATAAATTTTAATACAACATCTTTTTATCAAAGAGAAAATAGTTGGCATTTGCAGAATCTGTTGAATTACTAAGTGATGATTAGCAAAATTCTTAAATATTAAAAATCTCACTCTGTGGTCAAGTTGCAAGGAACAAATCATGCACTTGACTATTTTTTTAACCAAATTTTTGGTTATAGTGCTTTAAAATATTTTCATATCAATATTTAAATGATGAGCAATTGTTTGAAGAATCAAATAATGATTTTCGGTCATTATCTGCACTGAATCCTTTTTGTTTTAAAAGCTAGCATATCTCTCATACACATAAATAATTATCTTAAGCCTTTTCAATTCATATAATAATTTTCTTAGGCTTAAACTTAAAATTTAATTGCCACTCACATTATCTATTGATGAAGCAGCTTAAAAACATTTCAGAAACTACTTTCTTCAAAGAATATGATAGGATTCAAGAATTTATGTACCACAATCGTATTGATCAAAAAAGAATATATTATGAAGAGTAGAAAGGAATTATTTATATCTCTGAGCAGTTATAACTATTTATAAATTTTTCTTAGTATTTTTGAAGGGTACTTTTGTAAAATTTGATTGTACATGTTTATTTTCTTGACTGTTTCATTTTCTCCTCTCATAAATATTGTGCGATTTTTATTAAAGTTGTGATTTTAATTCCATTTATTGAAACATTTAGTTTTTCAAGTTTAAAATATTGGAAAAGTCAGTAATATTGTTCTCTTTTTTAAGAAAGAAAAAGACGAATTCAACAAAGTCTATACATTTTGTACTTAAGTCTTTGTGAGAGACATATTCTGTACAAGATAATGCAAATGTTGATATTTAGCAACTAGCTCAATTTTCTATGTTAATTTTTTTTTTATGTGTGAGACTTAATGTAACCTCTTTTTTTTTTTTTTTTCAAATGACGTAATACTCAAAAATTAATATAGCAATCACTGTGTTTTATATTGCCAAACTTTGGATGTTATTTATTTCAATTTGTGGGAATTAATTTTTTGTTTTCTAAAATGTATTTAGTGAATTATGATATAGTCATAAGTTATCATAATTTGATTATAAAAATTTCTGAATTTTTTTTCATGAAAATATAAATTATTGCTCTCTCACATGTACATTAGTTACGATATGATTTCTCCTCTTTCTTTATAAATTTTAATATTTATGAATTTTATTTCAAATGTTTTATTTTCTTCAAAATTACATCTTACTGGTAGAAGAATTCATGTAAAACACATTTTAATGAAATATAATACTGTTTTTATAATATATATAATTAAGATTTCTTCCATTTTTTTTAGGTGTGTATGTTTTATGGACCTAGAACTAATGCTGAATTTATGGTACACAATGGATTTGTTTATCCAGAGAATGAACATGATGCTGTTGAAATAAAATTAGGTACATTTTCAAAGATATTTTATGTGTATCATGCATTAAAATAGCATATTTTCCTAATTTATTGTATGTGTTTTTTTAGGTATCGGCAAAAATGACCCACTTTCAACTAAAAAAAATGAGCTATGCAGTAAGCTAAAAGTTTCTGTGTAAGTACCTTGAAATTGAAAACTATATACTAGTCTCTTAATTGTTGAGAGAGAAGAAAGATGATTTATCATTATATTTAATCACTATTTTGCACTTATAGGAGTTATTTCATTGTTAGATTACCTTTAATTATTTCTTTAACCTAAATGCTAAGTAATAAAAGTCTGATACATAATTATTTTTGCTACAAATTCTATGAAAAATTATTCTTAATTCAATTTTTCTTATGTAAAGAATAAATTTTGTGAAGTAAAATTAAGTGTCTATGTTAAATTTCCTTTTTGAAATAAAGTGTGGTTATATATGTTATGATTTTATTATATAACCTATGATGAGATACTTAAAAAATATTTTACATTAAAAAATTAAATTTTTTCAAAATGTGTAAAATTATACTAATGATGATTCCATGATGAATAGTATTTCCTCAGTAATTAGTAAAATAAAATTATATTATTCTAATAAATTCTTAAAATTTATTTCTTGTAAGAAATTAATGAAACTTGGCGTGGTGTGGATGTTAGGAGAGGGGGGGTGCCAGCTCAGGTGTCGTCCTCTTCACTTGACCGTGGTTCAAAATTACGAGGTCCGTCGCCAATAGCCCTCGTGTTGCTTCTAGTGCAACGTTAATAAAAACTAAACTAAAAAGACAAGTGATTGAGTTTAGTAGTAAGAAGAGGAGGGGGGGGATGTGAAATAATTGTTATAATGCTGAGCTTAGTCTTACCTAAAAATGTTTAAAAGTTAAACTTTTAAGAACTTTAACAACCATATTATGTTTAAATGGAACATTATTTAAACTTATCCAGAGATTTTGTGATTATTAAATGTTGTAAGTATTCTTATCATGAATTAGAGGAGTCGTAGATGTTATGTGTGTTGCTTAGTTTTACTTAATTGTGTGTTAGGTGGAGAGATTGATTGGGCATTGATTTTAATTTAAGACACTGACTTATTGTTAAAATTTTATTTTAAATACTATACTTATTCTGTTATTTTGAATGAGCCACATATGGGAATTTGTAATAATTTGGGTTAATTGTTTGTGTAAGCTGTTGTAGCAGTTATTCAATATTTTATTCTCATTATTTTCAATATGTTTTGATGAAATAATTACAAATAAATTATCTTAATTTCAATACTATTTTTCATGTTTATAATATAGCTGTTAAAATTCCATAATTATTAATGCTGTGATGCTAATTTTATAAAAATTATTTCCATTTTAAAAGCAATTATTTGTTGGAAATATGTCTTAATATTTCAGGTAATTAATGGATGATACATTAAAAATGCAGATTATATTTTTAACAACCTGAGGGGTTATTGTTTAAGATTGATTACTTTTCATGTACCAGATCACTTTTCAATTTTTTATTGTTTGCTTCAATTTTAATTGCATTTAGCTTAAATATATTCAATTTAATAATGTATTGTTTCATTTAATTTTAATATCGGATAAAAAAGTGCACCTTTAGTTGCTAAATCTATTCTTTGCAAAACTTTGCATATAACTTTTTAATTTTTATATTTAATTTTTTAGGCCAAAATTTTACTGTCTTCTGTTAAGTATTCAGATTAAAAAGATAATATTAAAATTTTTTTAATTGATTTCTTATTTTTAATAAAACATTACAATTGGCATCTGTTTTAGATAAAATTTAGATCATAAAGTTTTGCTTTATTTTTTTAAGTGAAATAATTGTAAAATTGCTCATTCTTTCATAATGTCAGATTGAAGTAATTTTTTTAGGTTATTTCTTGTTTTATTATTCTCTATGAAGATGATTTTTTTTACAAAACTATTAAGTAATGCAATTTAATTTTTAAATCACAATATATTTCTTTTGTTTTTCAGTAATGGTCCATTTTTTCTTCATAAACAGAAGCTTGTAAATGACGAACTTCTTAAGTTTCTTGAAATAAATGTCATGAATACAGGTATGTATTCTTATGAATATAATTTTGAAAAACTGAGGGAAATAATATATTTTAAAAATCTTGTTTTATTCTCTTTTCACATTCTAATATACTATTTATAAATATCAGATATAATATTCAGTAATCAAATGATATCTTTTATTGAATTTCTATACCTTAAAAAATTATTTATCATCATTAGTGTCTTACATTTTAATACTGGTATATAATTTAAACAAGAATTAATTTTGGATTATAATTTTTAACAATTATACATTTATTATTTTTTGAGAAATTTTTTAAAAAACACAATTTTTAAAAGTATGCAAATGAATTAAAAGTGTATAACTTATGAATGAGGATTAATAAAGTAATAATGATGTTTGCAATCATTTATAACATTGGTGTGAATACATGTGTGTGACGGGTCTATCAGCGACCTGGTCACTGATAGTCCTCTTGGGGAATTAGCACTTATTTGTATCAGAGGACTTCCTCCGAAGAAGAGAACAGAGATATGCAAATTAAGACTATTGTGTGTATATATAGTGTAAGGTTTCAAGAGAGAAGGGGGAGCCAAAGCGGGGATTGAGCGGGGAAATAGATAGTATAGATTTCTAGTTTGATTGTTCTATAGATTTATAGAATGTCTACCCTTTCCTTCCCATCCGTCTGACAGTAGGTCATTATATGTATACTATTTCTATCATTTACTGCAAACACTTTGAATTTTTATTTAAAGATTGTATGAATTTTTTTCACTTAAAAATCAACTTCTATCATCTTAATATAAACTATTAAATGAAATAATCGAAAGTTTAGAAAAGAATAATTATAAAATAAAGCAGCAGCATATTCATTATTAAATAACCAAGAATATTCTGCACTATTTGAATTTGAAAACAACAATGTTAAATGGAAAATAAACGTGTTTCCCCTCTCTCCTTTTTTTTTTATTCTTATGAAACACATTTGAAAAATGTTGGTGATGAATTTGATTTAATTTTATCTTATTGGTATTAAGTTTTATCTTTTTATTTAAGAAGGTGGAATAAATGTGAAGGTTTATTCATTTGATTATTTTGATTCAAAATTAAAAAAAAAAGGGGGGGGGGGGGGGGAGGAGAAGTTTTTTTTAAGAAAATTAGTTTATGAATTTAGTTTTTTGTTTTTAAACATAATATATGAATATTTGATTTTTTATCAAGTTTTAATAAATGGTTTTGGGTTTTTTTTATTTAAATGTATTCCATGAGCTTTAAATATGTTTCATAATTATGTTAAAACATATATTTAAGTTGTTCTTTTTTAAGACTTTCTTTTATAATCATGTACTTAATTTTTACTAAAGAAAAGTTCATCTTTCTTATATGTTTATAATGTTTAAATTGTACACTATTAAATTTGAATATTTTACGATAATGATATTGTTTGTCTGAAAGTTATTTTAATTTTTCTGTGTTCTATTAATAAAATTTCTATGGTATATTAAAATATCAATTGAATAATCAACATATACCGAAGAAAGTAGCTATTAAAAAAAAAAAAAAGTAATCTGATATGTATATTCAGCATTCATGGATTCCATAAAAATTTCACTAAAGTATATTTTATTGCTATGTTATTAATTGAAGAAAAAAGGCCTGAAGTAATTTTTTTAGAATATGTTTTTCACTTTGTGTCAAAAGCAGTATAAATAAGTTTTCACCTAAGATTCCTTTGATTTTTATTTGGTTTCATTTTCTTTTAAGATTTATTAAAAAATATAAATTTTTAATTTTTATTACCTGGTATATATATATTTTAATTTTCATTACCTGGTATATATATATATATATATATATATAATTGATTCTCAGGGAATTAATCTAAATATCTATGATTATAAGTTGGCCATCCTCCTCAATTTTCTTATTATCTGTTGGAAGTTCATTTACAGCTTTTGATTTTATTTATTTCAAAATGCAGGCCATTTTTAAAATTGTAGACAACTAAATATCACCAACTTTTTAAAATAATAGGATAGATTGTTCAACTGCTTTAGCATTTTTATCTACTGTAGAAATGCATTTTTAATACAGGGAGCTTCAATATAGATCTGTATGAGTTATGAAAATTTCAGTTGGGGCTAGTAATTAAGTAAAATAATTTTATTAGTGAATCAATTATAGTAATAATAATAAATAAGTAAAATAAAATTAAAACATCTAGAAAATGACAGGATTAATTCTTCAAAATTTAAGGGAATTGAAATATTTGGCTTTTACTCTTTCTATTTATGAAAAATTGTGAAATTTTAAATAAATCAATTGTAGTTTCTTCATAGTACATTTATTTAAAGTTTGCTAAAACATTTGATTATATATATATATATATATATATATATATATATATCATATGCACACACATATACATTTATATATATTTAAACATAAACATACATGCATGCATGGATTTTTTATGTATATATATTTATATGTATATTTTATGTTATGTATATTTTTATATCATGTTATGCAACTTGGGAATTTTCTTACAGAAGATATAGAACATATTTTAAATGAGAAACAAGCAAATGTAGATCTGTTATCTGAAGAATTTTCTGATCTCAGAAGAAAAGCTTTGTCATTTTTAAAAGACAGAGTGAATCTTTTAATGAAAGCTTATGGTACAACAGTAGAGGTAAATATTCTTTCATTTAATGAAACTAAATGAAATGTTTATTTTATAATCTTCTTGGACAAGAATTGCACAAGAGAGAAATATATACCAATGTTTGTAATTGATTATTTTTAAAATGGTTATTTTTCGTATTAAAGTCATTTCGGTGCTGTGAAAGTATGTTTTTATTAATGTTAAATAGTAATTTTTTTTATATATGAGTTTATGTAACACACGCACGCACGTGCATTAAATGAAATGTAATAATTTAATTTCTTTACTTATAACATAAGCAAAATTCCAATTAATATTCTTTATAATATTTTTAAATGTTTCACAGGGTGAAATTTAAGTTTTAATAATTATATAATTGTGTTTGAATGCATACCCCTTATTTTTTTTTATATCTTTCATAGTTTTGATTTAATATATTATAATAATGCTTGAAAGCAATAGATATAAAATACTGTTTAATTTTATTAACTCTTAATTGTGTGTTGTCATTCAAATTTGTATGTGTAAAATGAATTTATTACATAGTATAATATTAAGATTTAAAAAAAAAAACAAGTAAAAATTATTTGCCTATTGAGTTTAGTTTCTTGTAAGTTTTTTTTTTTTACATGTTTCTAATTATTATTATTATTTGAAAAGATAAGTCCAGTTTAATATTACGACCAATGCTAATATAAGAAAAGCAACAAAATTGTGAACCAAATTAATTTAATACTTATCATTATCATAATTTTTATGCATTATTTCTATTATAGAGAGTTTGTATTGTCTGTTATAAAAAATTAGATTGAAAGATAAAAATTTAAAAAGTATATTTTACATCTATTCTAGTTATTTGAATATTTAATGAATACATTTATAATTTCATTAATATCTAAGCAAATGAATAAATATATTTGTATATTTCAAAATTTGATTGATATATCTCTATTTAAACTGTGTTTTAGATTAATGTTTTGATTATATGTATAATTTCATTTACTTGAATATATTGAATCTTATGAAAATAAATATTGATTTGTAGTTCATTAGTGATTTACATATTAATGAACTAATTTCACATTAAGGATTTATTTATTTGCTTTACAATGTCTCTTCATTTCAGGAAGATGAAGATTTATTAAAACAAAGTATTCCTGAATCCATCCATCAATACTTAGCTGTACAGTTGCGAATAGGGGAAAAAAAGATCCTTTCAGCTACATATGATTATTGTGTTCAGAACATAGCATAAGACTTTATGTTGATTTTTTCTGTTTAATTTGTACTTAAGAAATTATTACTTTTGTGTGATAAGTTTTGTTATTTTCTTTATTTTTTATATTTCTGTATTTGATAGTAGTTTTAAAGTTTGTTTTATATGCTTTAACCACAAATGTGTGTGTTTCTATTTTAATGATTTTAATTTGTTTGGTTTATTTATTTGTTTTATATTATTTAAAGCAATTATCAATAATTGTTAATATGACCTATTTTAAAAACAATCATATTTATTATTTTATTTATTTGTTTTTCAATCAGTTCTACCACCTATGCAATATTTTTTCAGTTGAAATATTTATATACATGTAAGTTTAATTGTACTCATAACATTGTCATTACTTACAGCTGAAGATTAGGGACTATTTATGACTTTAAATCTTCATAACTTCATTTTTGTATTTTTGATAAATGTCATTTGATCAATTTTTGATACATCATGTATAAATTCATATTTTTACTGTTGTAATTCACTGACTACATTAAATTCACTTTTCTTTTAAATGAATTAAAAATATTCTAAATGTTCTAGATGTACAAAATGTAGGTGAAATATCTCTTTTGCAATTTATACAAAGACTGCTTATTAATTATTTTTAGTTTCTTTATATAATGGAAGCAGAAGACAATACAGTAAGTGTCAATAAAAATTCTAGTTTATTTGTATTTTTATATAAACGGAAATTAATTTCAATATTGAATCTTGATTAATTACTGCGAGTGTGTCAGCTTTATTCATTGATAACTATTGTATGATGAAATGATGGTTAAATAAAATAATTATGAACAATTTTTCAAAATGTCTTTTACATGTTTTTACAAACATTCTTCTTATATATGAAGTGATATTGAATATTTTAAAATGTTATTTGTCAAATAATGCTTGTCAAATATATTCAAAAAATCGCTTTCTTTTCCTTCAAGAATTGAAGAAATTTTTTCAGTCAAACTGCGTGTTTATGAGACGCTTGCTTTTTATTATAATTTGAATGTACTTACTGCCAAAGGAATAAAATTGCTTATTGTGTTTTGTGTATTTTGAAGTCTTTTTACTTTTGTGTGTATGTTCCTGGATTAGTGTATGTATTTAAATTAAAAATCAATTGTATAACATAGTAATCAAAAATTCAGTTTTCACTGTTTTATTATAGATCATAATTGTTTGATTCATTCACTATTTTAAGTTTGATAGGTGGTATAAAATACTTTGTTTTACTAATAGATTCTATGTACTAAAATATACCTTCTGTTAATGTTAAAATGTATTTACAACTGTATAAAATTCTAAAATTGTTTTTGAAGTGAAATTTAAAACATAATTTTTGTATGCAATATTGATTGAAATGTAATGATATCCATTATAATTATATTATTTGTGATTCCATTATAATTGTGATATTACAAATAAACATCCTCATTTACTCAAAATACAGTTAAATTCTGTTGTAAATTGAATAAAAAGTTTACTTTAACTGAAGGTTTACTATATCCAATTTTGTTGGAAACAATCGTTATGATAAGACACAATGTAAGTGAAGTGTGTGAGTATATATATATGTATTCTACTGAATGGTTAATCTACATTTTCTTTTTCAGTCCACTAGCTCATTTGTACCATCCAAACCTTTTCTGTAGTCAGTGACAATAATGCTATGGTTTTTTGAAATTTCTAAAACTGGATATTGATTTGGCAAATTGCTTGTATGTCGCTGATTGATTAGGTCCATTTTCTATACATTTGATTATTCAATTGAAAATGCTTACTTCTTTATGGAATTTGTTATTTTTACCAATTTTTTCAGGATGCTGTTAAGATGGCTAGATTTCTTTTCAGGTAGTAAAGAAATCTTGCCATCCTGAAGCCTTTAGAAAAGGAAAGGAGGATGACATCAGAGGCTTCTATGGTTTGTTCCATTATTATTCTGATATTTTCAAGGGATGTTTTGAAGAGTGGGGAGGGGCCGCGGTAGCCTAGTGGTCAAGGTCGTGGACTAGCGCTCGGCGGTTTTCGTTCAGTCGCGGGTTCGATCCTTGGCCGCCGAAGACCCGCCGTGTACCCGGGGCTGATGCACGTAAAATCTGTTCGTGGTCCAAAGTCTTCTCGTTGGCGTGGTGTGGATGTTAGGTGTCGTCCTCGTCACTTGACCGTGGTTCAAAATTACGAGGTCGGTCTCCAATAGCCCTCGTGTTGCTTCTAGTGCGACGTTAATAAAAACTAAACTAAACTTGAAGAGTGGGGACTATGAAGAGGAAAGTTGATTCATAGAAATGGCAGGGAGAGTAGGGGGAAAGGAATACTAGTTATGGGGGGGGTAATGAACCAGTGGTTGATTTCAAAAAGATAGAAAGTATGGGATTTAAGAGGGAATTTTGGACTGCTGTCTTTCAGGAGATTCTCTTATGTATCTATAAAATTACATTTGAAATGCTGGGGGGGAAAAATCTGTGGAAAAGAAATTTCAGTTCACTATAAGTAGACTTCCATTTTCTAAAGAGTTTACATAATTAATAAATTATTAATTGAATAAGGGTTTAATTATGACCACTGAAAAAGCTCACTATAATTAAGAATTCACTATATTGAGGTTCAATTGTATTACTTCTAATAAAGTGTATCTTTATATAATTGATTTTTTAACTAAAATAATTAATACTTTTCCGATAAAATCATTACTTTTTAAATTAATAGAATTTTACTTTACTTTTTACGTAGAAGAATTTTTGTATAAAAATTCTCAAATAATTTGTTAAATGCATTTTCTGAACTCTATCCATTTATTGGAGAAATTAAATAATTTTGTAATCAAGGGATGTGATAAAATGATGTCATATCAAGATGAACCCTACATCTGTTATTTATATTATTATATTTTGTGAATACACTTCCAAAAAAAGGAAGTGTAAAATAGTAAAGATATGTATGTATTTTCTTGAGTGTATTTAAATACGAAACACATTAACTTATATTGAAAAAAACACCCAACTCTTTTTTTTTACACGGTAGTTACGTTCCTTAGAAAATAGTGCAAAAAAAATTTGTGGAAAAAAATACGACATGATAAATTTGGGAAAATGTTCCTCAACTTTAAAAAGTCAGAAGATGAAAAAACTAAATATTTTCTCAAAAAACCGTGCAAATGAAGTAATAATGAAATCCATATTACATATTTATGAAACAAAAACAATTAATTTTTTATTACAAATTTTTTTTTTTTAAGTAGTGTACAGTGAAAATTCAGTCTATATAGGTGCATACAACATATAAAAATTCAAACTGAAATAAGGAATAAAACTATTAACAACTATTGATCGTTACTCGATAACAAGCGTGCACGTTTATTACGAACTGAAGCAAAAATACTATCATCAGTAGATATGACTAGCACATTTGTCGCCTTTGTTTCAAATGAAGAATTTCGTTCGTTATTACGGCCTGTATTAGGTTTTTTTTTTTTTTTTTTTTTTTTTTTTGTTACTAAGTCTATTATTAGCGGCTGACTTTTTCTTCCCCCTTTCAATGTTGCTTATATAATTCTTGATATCCTGCTTCACAAAATTTAATATTACGATGAAATTTGCCACGCTCTAAGTCAGAATCATAAGAAAATATTGTTCTATACTGGTAGCAAATTTCAAGTCCTCGCGAACCAAATCAGCCACTATTAGCTGAACTTCACCTTCGACTTCGTCATAAGCGACTTGAATTATCGAAGTGAAAAACTGCTTAGAAATTTGTAAATATATATATATATATATATATATATATATATATTGACAGAAATTGTGATTGTAAGGAACATGTTAATAAACATGTTAAAACAATTTTTTAGTTTAAGCGAATGAATATAGTCAAAGCAGTGATGTGATGGATTTTCAGTTTGGCTGGAAACCGAAATGCTGTGTTTAACGAAATAAAGAAAAAAAGTGATATAAAATTCGGGTATTCCCCGTTACACCAGAATACAAAGTAAACGAGCCCAGAAGTAAAGTCACTCTCACATGTTTAGACATAAACCAACCATCTTCTTTCTGATTACAATGTCAAAATAAGAAGTGAAAAAAATATTTTTGGGTTTCTTGCTAGAAAAAAAAATTCGTGTCAAAAAATATTTTGGTGAACATTATTTCAAAATCGTGTAAAAATTAAAAAAGTTGGGTGTAATATGTATAAGGATTGAATTCTGCAAAAAAATATCAATAACATAAGACGTTTTGTTCAAAAACTATATTTAAGTATATTATACATTTTTTTAAAAATCTATTTCCATTTAGTGAATTATATCATTTTTTGCATTTTCATCCAGGTATCAAGCTGTGTATGTGCATGAGTAGTGTATTTGGAGAGGTCCATGGATCTTAAATTATAATTATCAAATTATTTTTTTTGAAATGTTGTATTATATTTCGTCTATGATCCAATGAGTAAAAATCTGGTTTCATTATAGTACCTTATACTTCCTAAAGAAAATTTCTGCATATGCTTGTGACATACACATAAACCTCTGATTTGTAGTGATCACAAAAAGGCTACCCTTCAGGGGCTTGATTTTTATAGATAAGTAAAGAAATCGTGACCTCAAGGTAACCTAGTCATCTTTATCTCTCCTGCAGGTTTTATCGTCTTTCATGAAAATGGGTGATGCGTCCTCGAGATACTCTCTCTATTTTCGACTCCAGTTGTCAATCAATTCCCCCCATAACTTCTACCTAGATTATAGAAAGACATCTTTGGTGCAATATAACATGAATTAGCTCTTGTGCCACTAACCTCAATTTTCACTCGCATACTCTTCAAAACGACGGAGAAAATTTATTAGTGTATTGAATTTGACTTATTGTTTTCATTCATACATTTTTTCGGTTCTTTTATATTTTAAGTGAGAATATAATGTAATCAATATACTGCAAGTAATATAAATTATATTCCTGTGGTACAATTATTTTTCCTTAGACAGAAAACATGGACAAAGTTTGATTTACTTCTTATACTTAAAAAAAAAGGCTAAAAGGAAGAGTGTTCTTAATTCTACTGTGCCATTCAATAAAATGGGGTATTTTTAAGTGCAAATGATTAACTTTTTAATCACAAATGTATGGAATTGTATATAATCAAATTTTAATTTTAAATTATATTGGTTAAATTTAAATTGTTTAAATTTGTGCTTACTTCTACATTAATTGAGTATTTCAATATTATCTTTATAATTGGGGATATTGCTATAAATGTTGGGAGACGATTACGCTAGCCGAGTTGTCATGGCATCAAACTCAAGACTGGCGTTGTTTTATTAGAGTTCGAGTTGTGGGTTCGAGCTCTGATTTCACTGTAATATCTGTTGGATAGCGGGACTGATGGACGTTAAATCTGTCGAGGCTTCAAGTCCTCACATTGGCTTAGGGTGGAAGTTAGGAGAGAGTGAGGTGCTAAAACAAATGTTGTCCTCATCACTTAACCGTGGATCAGAATTACGAGGTTCATCACCAATAGCCGTCATATTACTTCTAGGTGTGACATTAACAAATTATCTGTCACAGAAAAAATATAAAGAATGAGTGAACAATCCATACAAATATTTAGCTCTTAGGAAAACAGAAATGAAACCATAGTTGCTAATATGTTAGATATATTCTAACATGAAGTAATGAAAAAGGAAAGGTATTATTAAGGAATAAAATATGATATTAAAAAGCGATATTTCCATACTTTCTATTTCTTTGGTGCAAAATTAATTCAATTAGTTATATTATTGAGACTAATGTGTGTGCTATATTCCAAGTGGTCAATATTAAATTTTCAGAAATAGCCAATATATAGTGATGTTGGTTTTCCATTGACTGTAATGGAGAACATGTCAGGATAAATTTTTTTTTTTTTTTAAATTAGGACAGATGAAGAAGTGAATTTTGGCTTTTTTTCTGATATCCATCAGAACTCAAGCGAAGCTTAGAAGCCATAGTAAAAACTAGAGTTTGCCTCTCTCTTTCTATATATATAAATTGAATATCGCAAATTTTTTTTTATTAGTATCAGATGAGGGGGGGGGCAAAAATAATTTTTGCTGATGGAAACGCTTAAAGGTTTATAAAGCCATATTTCTAAACTATGTATACACACACTTAGTTACTTTATTTTTAACTTCCCTCAGGAGCTCTTAGTTAAGTGCAGGTATCATAACCCCGAAGAACATTAGGGATCTTTTTCTCTCCTACGGGGTTTATGTATGCTAATCTTTGTTAACCATGGGTGACGCTCCCTGCTATATCCGAATGATCCTTCTTTATTTTTTTTGACACAACTCCTTGCCAACCAATTTTTACTTTCTTCCCATTTTTCTTTCGTTTGGTATACAGTTCGTTTGGTATATTTCATAAGTATACAGTTTAGCGCAGCATAGTCAGATATGAGTACTGCTCATAAACAACATTTATTTATTATTTTTAAAATAGTATATATATTTGACCTTCAATAAATATGCCTTATAAGCTTAAAAAATTTAATAATTTAAATTTTTAAAAATAATTTATTTCAAAATTTTTATAAAGCACATTAGATTTTCCTGTAGAATGTTAAAAATTTCATAAGAATATTAATGCCCGATTTATTAAATATAGCATGAAAATATCGTTATTAGCATCATACATACTACCTGTGGTATGTATTATTGTACAAATGTGACTGTTATGAAAAAAAATATATGTTCCGTTTCATTTATTCTTGCGGGCCGTGGTCACGGTCGTGGACTAGCGACAGGCGGTTTTCGTTCAGTCACGGGTTCGATCCTTGGCCACCAAAGACCCGTCGTGTAGCCGGGGCTGCTGCACGTCAAATCAGTCGGGGCCCAAAGTCCTTCCAATGGCGTGGTGTGGATGTTAGGAGAGGGGGGTGCCAGCTCAGGTATCGTCCTCGTCACTTGACCGTGGTTCAAAATTACAAGATCCGTCGCCAATAGCCCTCGTGTTGCTTCTAGTGCGACGTTAATAAAAACTATACTAAAAAAAATTCATTTGTTCTTGTAGATTTGCAGAGGTTCGTAGTTGTGTGATATAACTTTAAAGAGTTACCATTGCAAAACGAAAGAAGTTACAAGCTTTTTCGGACAAATTAAATTATAAATGTTTTCTGCGACCGCTACATCAGAAACGCAAGTGGTCATGGTAGCGGACTCGCGGCCAGCGTTTTTCATTGAGTCGTAGGTTCGAGCCTTGATGTCTCTAAAGACCCGTCGTGTACCCGGGGCTGATGCATGTAAAATCTGTCGTAGCGATAAGTCTTCCCGTTGGCATGGTGTGGAAGCTAGGAGAGTGTTTCCAACTAAGGCGTCGTATTCATTCCATGATCGGGGCTCAAAATTACTGGGTCCATCGCCAATAGCCCTTGTGTTACTTCTAGTGCGACGTTAATAAAACCAACCAACCAGAAACACAAACGATATCCGCTTAGATAATATAATTAATCCCACACTTTTTCAGCATATTCGGTGTGAGGTTCGAATGGCTGTAGTTATTCACCTTTTCAGTTCGTCAATGTTCGCCAATAGTTGCGGAAAAAGTATTTTATATTTTAAGTAGCCCAAAGAGGGGGGAAAAATACCATAAGGTGTTAAATTAGGACTTCTTTCTGATAGAAAGCATTAACGCCACCTGGTGGGAGACCAATCCTCTGTAGTAGCAATTGGTCTCAATCGTTTGTTGCTTTACTGGTGGTCTCGTTGAACAATTTTATTTCTTTAACATTAAAGTGTTATTTTTAATTTAATTAGTTCAAACTGACTAACTTCCTTAATTTGTAATAGTAACTGATCAAAGTTGGGATATTCTTTTATAAACATCCTGTGCAATAAATGGTTTATTTTATTTATTTTTATTGGTAGTTAGAGCCGCAGAAAAAAAATTCTCGAATATTGGAATATATAACGAGAGTCATTTCGTTTCATTGTTGAAAAATGATGGTTGAATCGAAATTAGCTCTTGTGTGGTATCGAAGTTTGAAGAATGAGCTATGAGTGTTTCGTCATTTTACCGTGGTTCAGAAATTCTTCGTAGCCTAGTGGTCGTGGTTTTCGTTTGTCTTGGGTTCGAGCCTTAATGCCACTCGAGTCCATCATGTAGTCGGAGGTGATGCTGTTAAATCTGTCGATGCTCAAAGTTCTCTATTTGGCGTAGTGTGATACCCTAGCGATCCTTCTCTATTTACGACCCTCCTTCTTGTCACCCACTTTTGTCTTTTTTTCAATTTCTTCACGTCTAGACCACAGTTTAATCTTGTTTGGCGCAGCATATCCATTTCAGGCTTTTGCGTCAATAAACTTTACATTCACTCACTCACTCGGCGTGGCGTGGAAATTAGGAGAAGAGGTGTCAGGGAAAATTGTCGGCTTTGTTGAATGACCGACGTTCAAAATTACGAGATTTGTCACCAAAGCTCTCGTGTTGCTTCTAATGCGACGTAAATAAAACCAATCATGAATAAAAAATTCTTCACTTTTGCTCTGAGCAATTTAAATTGAGTAATTTATCAAACGTAATTCAATGCAGTGAATGCGCAGAATATGATTTTATCCAATTGATTCAAAAAAATTTGGAATTATTTCAAAAATAAGGTTCCACCGAGATTTGAACTCGGATCGCTGGATTCAAAGTCCAGAGTGCTAACCATTACACCATGGAACCACTCTTCCCATGCCGGGAATCGAACCCGGGCCGCCTGGGTGAAAGCCAGGAATCCTAACCACTAGACCACATGGGAGTTGTATACTTTAAAGTCAAGACGAAAGAGTTGGAATAGCTTCTCTGATTATCTTTAAAAATAGGGCAAACCGCCAGCACTGTTGTTACATAACAGCGTTATCGTTTTCTCCTTTTGACATGACGTCGGAAGAAAACGCTGAAAAGGAAACAAACACTCTAGATTTAACTTTGAAATTTGTTTTTAATAAACTTTATTTCAAATTTGCAGTTTTAAAAGTATGTTTATGGTTTGAGATGAAACTTAAATTTCAAATCTATTTTTGGTAAGGAATGCTATGGATTTCTATTGCAACAGCTACGTAATTCTGGTAGTTTAGGATTAAAAAAAAGTCACAAATCTAGATAAAATAATCCAGATAAATAAATGTAAATAACGCAATAAAAAAAGATAAGAAGAAACGTGAAAACTAATATAATATAGTCTTGCTACAACTCGAAAATCGTTTCGCTAGGTTTAAATCGGAAACGGACGAGCCCCTTATCTGATACAATCACACACAAATTATAAATTCTGAAAACCGCAAAATTGATATTCAGGTACTTGAAATCCTAATACAAGCTCTCAAAAGGCTATCAACTCTCTTTTATACCATCCTTTTCTTCCAAAGCCTCACAATTAGGAAAAGGCAAGCAAAAAAAAAAAAAAAAAAAAAAAATTAATTGAGCTTAATTATGGATCTTGCCTAGGGACTCACTTTAATGTTTCGTTCGTCCGCATTTATTTGCTCATTATTTCGTTTTTACTTCACCAGATCGAAAATTATAGAATTAACTTCAGTCTTGCTCTTGTTTGTTGTTCTTAGAATCTTTAATTTCTCTCTTCCTGCTCTTGTTTCAGACCTTACTATAAATTCCAGTCTCTCCTTTTAAACTATATATAATCTTTTTGCAATAATCAGAAAATTAAATCCAAACATATGTTTTTTTTTTGCCTTACCTAATTTAATAATAATAGTAATAATAATAATCTTCAATTCAAGTAATTAAATATCCAGCGAAAGATTATTGATAGTACCGTCTTTCTAATATAATAACGTGTTCGCGGTAATCTGGCAGTTATGGACATCTTAAGACTTCTTGAGGCCCTGAGCCCTTATGAAAAAATAAGCCCCACCTGCGACCTGTTAATCTATTTATACATGTGCAGTTCAATAAAAGCAATCCATAGTAAAATGAAGTTTTATGTAAATATTCGTTTTCTACATTTTAAATTTGCAAAATCATTAATTAGTTCTTCAAAATCAATTATTAATATTTCATTTTCAATGTTCATTATTCTTAAATTTTTCAAACATGATTGAGTCATACGATTTCTCAATTCATTTTTGACCACAATATGGTATACAGAAAAATTATGAGTAATTCAGAAAATGATGGTTCCCCTTTTATTAATATCCTAAAAATAACTAACAAATTTTTTTTAAATAACACGCTCGCGCGTTTTTGGGCACGAGTTATTCGAAAAAGAATTGTTATTTTGCTATTAAAAATAAATAAATACACTGTTCTAAAAATCATATGCCATATTTTTATGTAATATGCACATAACTATGTGTAGCATTTCGTATTTTTTTGTTCTGTTCAAAGGAAAAAAAAAAAAAAGGAAGAAACTTTCTCACTAGTTTGTAAATAAAAAGGTGTATAAAATTAAAGTATATATAATAAATTTCAATTTTCTGCAGGAAAATCTGATTAAACATACACACGCAAATAGAACATTTCTAGTGAGGAGTCTTATACACTGAAAATCTTTTTTTTTTTGTATTGTATTGGAAGAGATTTCTCCCTTTTTGATGTTTACTCTTAAAACATTAAATTATTGTACAGGCATTTGTTTATCTAATTATCAAATCGTACTCTAGGATTTCTGTTATATGATTGTTTTTCTACATTTATATTACATTACTACAAACTGTAATAATGTAATATATTCGCTTTATAAATGTTCATTTTTATTTGGGTTTCAATAATAATAAAAAGGGCAGTCATTTGAATTTTTAAACGAGTAAAATAACGCTTTCCAAATTAGAAGCATAGATCAAATTAGAAGATCATAGTGCATTCAAAATGAAGGAAGCGCGTACTTAAGCATATTAATCAATATAAAAATATTCTAAAAAGTCCATTGAAACATTTATATACAATTTTATAAATAGCTAAGAGATTATTTCGTGTTGTTCAAAGGGAGAGAGAGAGAGAAAAAAAAAAAAAAAAAAAAAAAGAGCAAAATTTTTTAAAACTGGATATTATTTTTATAACTCTCTCTATAAAAAAGCAGGTATAATTACATATTATTTTCCTTTTATAATGCGATATAAATATTTGTATATCATCTTAAATCTCAAAGAAGTAAAACTCAAAAATAAAAACATATTTACCTTTTGCTGTTTCGAAGAAATTAAATTTAAAGGAAGGAATTGCCTATATAGAACTGTAGGCCACTCGCTCCTTCGGAAAAAAGTGATTTCCTTCAGGATCATTTCAACCCTCTTTTTTTTTTATTAGCCCTGACGCATGTCATAAAATAGGGAATGTGTTTTTGTCACTTCTGTTGGGGGCTTAAGAGTATATCTTGTCCATTCATGAGTGATCCTTAACTCATGTGTGCAAATAAATAAAAGGTAGCTAGAAGGAGTGTCTGTCATGTCTGTGACTGTCCTTCCTACAGCAGCATTTTTATAAATAAATTGGACATATCTCGCTGAAGAAATAAAATTAATATTTTCCCTGAATCTCAGGAAACATTATAAATAGAAATATTTAATATAGAAGTAACTGTCTTCAACCATTCATGTCCAGAATAACATTTGACGATTGAAATTATACTGATCTTGATCTTATTGAGACGGAGTAGAGAACGAGACAAGGCCTTCCTCAAAGGCGAGGTCCCGGACTCAGTAGCCCATGCCTTAAGACGTCCCTGGACGCGGATTCGCGGTCTGTGGTTTTCGTCAAGCAGTGCATTCAAGCCTTGATGTCGCTAAGACCCGTCGTGTAACCGGGACATTAAATCTGGTCGAGGTGCCGAGTACTGCCGTAGGCATGGTGTGGAAGTTTGGAGAGGGAGGTGCCAGCTCAAGTGTCTTTCTTGTCATTTGACCGAGGCTCAGAATTACGAGCTCCTCACCGATAGCCCACATGTTGCATCTAGTGCGACGTTAATAAAACCAATAATCATCAAAATCTAATATAATAACTTCTCAACAAGTTCTCCCTCTCGCAGAGTTCCACTAAAATAGTGATTATCTGAAGCATCCTGCGTTGAATACGTTTCAGTTGTATAATCTCTTTTAAAATTAAACTTTTAATATTTTTCCTTTTCAAGTTTAAATTACTTTAAATTTTGATTTTCAGTAGCGCGGACCTTTGTTTTTCTCATAATTCCAGAATTTTGACTGTTTTTTACGAGTAGCTTTCCAACCTTCAGTTAACAGCTGAATTAGAAAAATTTCGAGAAAATCACTTTTTGTAAAGTACAAAACCTTCGTCTTCCGTCTAAAACGGTTTCTTTTCAACAACTTACACACTCCAAGTAAGATGCACAACCCTGCCCGCCGACATGGATCGGACAATAACTTAATTACTCCAATTTCCCTAAATTAAATATCATAATCAAATAAACAATGTATAACAGCAATTTTTTTCTGTCAATAATAATAACAACATTGACAAGTTTAGTTTAGTTTTTATTAACGTCGCATTAGAAGCAACATGAGGGCTATTGGAGACGGACCATGTAATTTTGAACCACGGTCAAGTGACGAGGACGACACCTGAGCTGGCATATATATATATATATATATATATATATATATATATATATATATGCTTGTTTTGTGCTTAATATATAGATTTTAACGGATTTGCTTGGATAAAATTTTAAAAAAACTTACTTTTTTTTAAAGCATTTCAAAAATAAATCTTACGTTTCAATAAATAGGTTATTGCCCACAACCTAACAAAAATAAATAAATAAATAAAATTAAATAAATAAATAAATAAATAAAACCCTTCTAACTAACTCACCAATTCAAAAGTTTAGTAAGTTCAGTAAAGCGCACGAATAGAAATTAAATCTCCTTTAAAAATAAATATATAATGTTCGTTTAGAATTTTTTTTAAAACGATACATCTGATCCCTTTATTTTTTAAAGTCACATGTGAAATTTCCGAGTGAATAGTAAAATTACTTTAACTTAGATGCCAAAGTTCATTAAGCTAAAGTATTTGGTGAAACCAGAATTGAAACTCGAGCAAATAGTAATTTAGTTAACTAGCATTGTCTTACGGTCGTTTTTCTGGATTAAATCTAGAACATCGGCAGGGAGTAAAGTAAACTGCATAGTTGCTTTAGAAGCAAGAAAATGTAATCTGACAACCCAAGTAATTAAATAAAGTTTATCTTTTGTGTGTTACATCAAATATAAATATTGAACGCGATAGATGAAAGCAAATTCACAGCATTAAATTCATTATAGCTGAGGTCTGTTTAATTCATTTTTAATTTAATCAAGGTAAGATTTACTTTATCGTAAAATTTATTATGGAGCATATTACATCATATGAAAAAAAAAAGTAATAATTTTTTTTTTGAAATAGCCAAGCTGGCACTTTCTTTCTTTTCTTTTTTTTTTTTTTTGATGATGCAGAAGTAAGATATCTTTAATGCGAGGTTCTTAGAGCTCCAGTCTACCGGCCAATTCGATTTTGTCAACGTTATGTCAATCCTACGAAATTTCAACTACCGTATTCAAATTTATGCTATATTATCTATTTTATTATAAAAAAGTGCACCCGAAAGAGCAAAAAAATAATGAAGATTTTTGAGAATTACCATTTTTAAAAATACCTTTATTCTTATTTTAATTATACGTTTATGGGCTTTACGGTCTTTAATAAATATTCTAAAATATTTGCAAAAATTGGAGAGAAAATATTATTCAGCAGAAATCATTATTTTTTGTTCTTTCGGAAGCACTTTTTTTGCAATCAAATAGATAAAATAGTATAGATTTGAGAACGGCGGTAGAAATTCTACAGGATTTATATTATGTTCACGAAACCAAAAAAGCTGGTAGATATGAACTTTAAGAGAAATACAATGTTAGAGTTGTGAATATGTGTTTTTTCGAATTCATAACTCCAACTATGACGTCTAAATTTAAATTATTAATTTCTTTGGAAGATTCGGTAATCGCGCTTATTTAAAATCAAGGTATGTTAAGGAGTGTTTTTTGTTTGCCACTAGGGATGGAATTTGTGTTTTTTTGGATGAACTGTTTTTACCTGATCTTGATCATTTTTAAATAATTCTTTTTTTGACATGTTCTTAGATCCAATCGTTCTTTAGATTCCTTGAACAAAACCTCAAAGATATTCTAATGTATACAACGCAATACAATTACTTACTACATGTGATCACTTCACACATTTTAGGAAAAATCAAATCGGCTAAATTTTAGAAAAAAAATTGTGTTTGTAATCAAACTAATATTAAACTGAATACATTACTTTCTAATTTTATCAGCATTTTATATAGTGAAAATAAATATATTTGATTGTTTCTCAGTACAAGCATTTTTTATATATATATTTACAATTCAAAATAAACTAGTGAATTAAAGTAAATGTTGGTAAAAAAGAATTCGAAATCCTTTTCATATCATATAGTATATTGTGATTTTTAGGCAAAAGAATTTAATATTTTTATAGAAAAAAAAATTAACTGAAAATTTACTTCAAATGCTTTAATATATATATGCAATGTATAAGATATTATACTCTCGCTAAAACACTCAAAATAATATATAAAAATGTTTTTATTTTCGTTCGAGGTATCTGTAAAAAATAAAATACTGCGCATAAACTTGTTTATTTTCTATCTTTTTAGTGAAGGGAACAAATTAATAAAGGTACACATGGAATATATATTAAACACTTAAAAATTCATATTTTATTCTTATTTTTTCCCCTAATACTAATAATAAGAATAAAAATAAAGGGAAAATTTTCCAAAAAAAAATATTCATAAGTCTTTTTTAGATTGTAATGAAAATTCATCTCAATTGTAAATAAGTACATTGTAACATTATCATTATATATAAACCTGCTGTTGCGAAATATCTTCGAGTTATTGTTACATTATGAACCCTAAAATACACGGCCTAATTAGATATTTTGGCGGAATTTTTTCCGCATTGACAATGGGATCAAGTCCTATTTTAATCAAGGACTTGGCGACGGAAAACAAAACAGCGCCAAAAGTAGGGTTGTATCTAAAGTAGGTTCTAATGGGATTATATAACAAAGGTTGCCGATTCGGTGCCGTTATCGCGCATTTTGACGTCATTTTGTTTTCTGTCGCTAAGTTGTGGGCTGAAAGTATTACCCATTTCTATAGCGGTAATAAGCAAAACGAAATGTATATTTTGCTATTATTATTTGATTTAATTTTTTTCAGAAACACTGCAAAATATCTAACAAAAATCCTAGTATCATAAACATTTAATAAATATCTCACGAAAAGTTTGCAAAATGAAGAAAAGTAGAATCGAAAGGAAAAACACGTATATTATCAGAAATTGTGATGAGTTGCCGATTTGGCGAGGTATCCAATTCCATAGATTAAGCATTTTGTTGTACACTCATTTCACTTTAGTTCTTTATTTGCAATTGATCAGTAATCAATTCCAATATTATTTATAATCAATTTTGAAGCGACGCAAATAAAATTCATATAGAATATTTAAATTCAAATTTTTTCAAAATTCTATAAATAATTTCAGAAGTGTATGTTCTCAAAGTAACAATATATTTTTTTACGTAATAAAACTATTAAACAATAAAATAACTATTAAAAATTATCTAATCAAATATTTCTATAAAAATGAGTAGCAATATTAATCTTAATCATTAGAAATAACCTGATTGATAGTTTTATATCATTAGTTTAGTAAAATGTAATTAAAATCTGTGAAGTTTTTCTGTAGGGAAATAATAGTTTGGATATAATTACTCTTTTAATAGCTTTATTAAATACTCTAATTTGGATATAATTACTCTTTTAATAGCTTTATTTTTTATTTTATGGCAGAAAATATTCCATACAAAACTTTTGGAGAACGTAAGGATGATGTCTTTTACGAAAATTTGAGTGATTTGGCTAAGCTGGTAAAATATTTTTCAATGAAATAATTAATATCCATTCAAAAAAAAAAAAAAAAAATAATAATAATAATAATAATACTGTAGATTTCTATTATTAATTTGAAAGAAGAAGAACACTTCAATTTGAAGAATTGTAAAAATAGGTTGGAATGCAGTTTAGTCCAACCACTTTTTGTGACGGGATTTTTTTGGCAATATTTCGCTAAATGTAGCTAGCCTGTTTTCTCTGCTCTATGAGGGCTTTAGACGTGTCAAACCTTGCAGATTTCGCCAGTTTTACGATTTTTGAAATGTGGTGAGGCATTTTTATCGTAAAAATAATTTAAAGCACTTTGTTTTTTGTCAAAAAGGTACTGTTTGAAGGCTTGGCGAAGAATGGTGCTATTTAATAAATTGGAATATTTCGTAGATCTGATCCAGTATACTCCCCGGATTGTCATCATTTTGTCTTTTTTTTGCCAAATTCATGTATGCCGATGGCTATATTAAGCCTAAATTCCGAAAATATGAAATTTACGAAAAAGAACTAAGTTTGACGTATGGGCGTATACTGCATCTTGGCCTATTTTACTTTTGTATACTGTAACTCTCTTTCAATTCAATTATACATATATTTAGATGTGTTATGTCACAACGAATGGTGTATTTCTTTTGTTTTCTTTTAAAAAGGTTAGAAGTAACATAAAAAGGTATTTTGTAGTGAAAAACATGCCTAATCAGCTCATTGGGCTAAACTGTTTTCGAAATACTCTGAATTTAGTATATAAGGGAAATTATTTTTCTGAAACCCATTTTGCTTTACTTTTTGCAAGTTTCCTAGGTTATCAAGTAATAGTTAACATAACATTGTTAAGAGATAATTGAATAAGGGACATCACCTAACTCCAAGGAAATACACCCAAATAATAATTTTAGCTTAGTTTTTATTAACGTCGCACTAGAAATAACACGAGGGCTATTGTCGACGGACCTCGTAATTTTGAACCTCGGTCAAGAGACGAGGACGACACCTGAGCTGGCACCCCTCTCCTAACTTCCACACCACGCCAACGAGATGACTTTAGGCCCCGACAGATTTTACGTGCATCAGCCCCGGCTACACGGAGGGTCTTTAGCGGCCAAGGATCGAACCCGCGACTGAACGAAAACCGCTGAGCACGAATCCGAAACCATGACCACTAAGCTACTGCGGCCACATGCCAAAGTAATTACATTAATGGTAGGACTTTAATATAAAACAGCGCATTAAGGAATCTATATGTTATATAAATATTTTTTAAATAAAGATTATGTTTATTGCTTTTTAGTAATAAACATATGAATAATTACATTAAGTTCCACAAATAAAACACATCAGAATGGGAATCTGTTTCGTCTGTACGAAAAATGTTTTTGTCTGAAATTAACTTACAGTTTGATTTTATCGTATTTGAAACTCTATTAAAGTAGTGCTAAATAGAATGTTACATAAAGTGTGGAGTTAGCTTTTCGAAACATTTATCAGTAAAACTATATAAAAAAAAAAAATGTATTTAATTGTAAAAGAAAAAAGGTATGTTTTAAGTGAATGCTCTTTGTTTTTGTTCAAAAATGTTCTTTTGTATGCAAGATAGTGTTAACTGAAGCATCGTAGTACTTGTGTTAAACTAAAAACACATATTCTTAAGTTTTATATCATTGTTGTAAAGTTTCTCTATGTGGCATTTTAAGTATTTTTCATGTGTCATGCATTTTCAAAGTAGTAGGTAGCTCTTTTTGTAGCAGAGTCTTGAGGTTATTAGCTATTTCTTAGAATGATTTAGAAATAATTTTTAAGAGGTTTCTAAAAATATAGTAACTTTATAGGAAAGCTTTATGGAACTTTCGAAGTAACATTCTTTAAATCAAAAATACAGCTTGCCTTTTTAAAACAGGAAATATACAAGGGAATGAAAAAAAGAACGTCTTTAAGACTTTATTCTGGTAATGGAGTTGATTTGTTGCCGCACGCTTGTCAATATTTGTGCTGTCTGAAATCCTTGTACATATCAGACAGTCATCTAGAATCTCTAAGGTAAGTATTCTTTTTTAGCAGTAGTTTTTTTTTATTGCCGTAACATGATAGTTTTGATACAAAGTAATATAAAATATTTGTGTAGATTTGTGAATTTTCATAGTTTCTTGTCTTGCAATGAATACGTTGTGACACCCCAGTTTCACTACTGTCACTAATTCGTGTCATCATAAGTTATTAAAGTTCAGCAACTAATAAAATGTTCTAAATTATCATAGAAGTGATCACAGTAGTGTTACAACAAAAACAAAAAAACCCTCATTGATAATGACGGATTAATTGTTTGAATAATAAAATTCGATGAATGTATTAACTCATTATATTTGGAAAGTTCAGACGGCTAGGATGCCTCTGAGAATTTCCATTGATTTAATCTAAGAAATTTCAGACTGATCCTTCTTTTTTACATAGTTATTAACGGGAAATATACATAAGTGCTGTTTAATCGTTGAGCATTTGATTAGAATTTGATTAATGTTCAGTTACCTTTTTTAGTACTTTCTATTTATTTCGAATGCTTGAGCTTCTTACTCATATCAAAGTAAAAAAAAAAAAAAGATTCAAATATACTCATGGACAAAAAAATTAGCGCACCAAGAAATAATTGCGGGATCGTAACGAAATTTGGCATCAAGGTACATGTCGGGGAGATATGCAAATGATTAGAAAAGCAGCGTGATTGCGCATTACGTATAGCCGATAGAGGGCGTTTAACGCCGTTCTCCGTGGAGTATAAAACAGGTAAAAGCTTGTTTGAGTGTGCTGAATCGTTTACAAATGAAGAGCTGAGGTAGATATGCCATTACGCCGTTTTCGAAGACAATATGAGCAGCTGTCGCAGTTTGAGAGAGGGAGAATCATCGGCATGATGGAAGCTGGGTAGTCAGCTAGACGAGTAGCTCGTCAATTAGGCCGCTCTGATTGTGTTGTGAGGAGGTGTTGGGACCAGTGGATCCGAGAGATGTCAATTACACGAAGCCAGGCTCAGGACGCCCTCGACAGACCAGTCGTCGAGAAGACCGCCACATCGTAAGAAATGCATGCGTACAGCCAACTGTTTCATCGGCCGCCATCCAGGCATAGG
Source organism: Nephila pilipes (assembly GCA_019974015.1). Lineage (NCBI taxonomy): Eukaryota > Metazoa > Arthropoda > Arachnida > Araneae > Nephilidae > Nephila > Nephila pilipes. The sequence goes on from BMAW01006734.1 coordinate 1,217,459, forward strand.
TAGCACCTTCACTAGGGGCCTCTGTGTCTTCTCGAACCATAGGAAGGCGCCTGGCTGAAGGACATTTGGGATCGCGGCGCCCATTATGAGTGCTGCCCTTGATGTCCACCCATCGACGCCTCCGTTTGGAGTGGTGCCGCGCACGAGGAAACTGGACTGCAGCGGAATGGAACAAGGTCGTCTTTAACGACGAATCCAGATTCAATCTCAGTAGTGGTAACAATCGTGTTCGTGTGTGGAGACCCCGTGATGAACGCCCCAATCCTGTCTTTGCTTTACAGCGACACACCGCTCCTACAGCTGTTGTGATGGTATGGGGTGCCATTGCCTACAATACACGGTCACCCCTAGTATTGTTCCGTGGCACCATGATAGCCCAGCGGTATGTCCATGACATCCTGCAACCACATGTGTTGCCACTCATGCAACGGCTCCCAGGAGCCATTTTTCAACAAGACAATGCTCAGCCTCACACGACAAGGGTGTCACAAGACTGTCTCCGCACTGTTACTACCCTTCCTTGGTCTACCCGATCCCCAGATTTGTCTCCAATCGAGTATATCTCGGGTCATTTGAGATGACAAGTTGGGCATCTCACGAGTTTGAACGAACTAGAGGCAAGGTTACAGCAAATATGGAACGAAATGTCTCAAGACACCATACAGAACTTGTATGCCTCAATGCTCGATCGTATCGCATCGTGCATTCACGCTACAGGGAGTTCAACAGGGTATTAAATCCTCCATTCTTTTACCTTTTTCTTTGAAATAAATGATCCTTTTTATTTCATTTTCTAATCATTTACTTATATCAAAGTAGTCATTACGTATGTAAAGTTTCGTTTCATTTTGACGACTCCTTCTTGGTGCGCTAATTTTTTTGTCCATGAGTGTATATTCAGCAAACAATATTTGAAACAAAATATGCCTGATTTTTTACAAACATATTTACTTCCCAAAAAATTTTCAAAAATTAATTTTCGGTAATCATTTCCGCTGATATACAGGGAAATATTTCTTTTTTTAACCCGAAGAAATAAAATTCATCTACTTTTCTTTTAAAGTAATCGTTAATTTGAATGTTTATTCCAATTATTCATGAATGTATTTACGGTAGATAAATCAGTTGTAAAGAGGTACAACAGTACGAAAAAAAATCTTATATATTTTTAGAACAAATTATTTAATAGCTCGAATAATCATTGCATGAATTCTTCGGAAAAATTATTTAATTCAATATTTTCTTTCAACGTTTTTAGATTTTTAGGTGCATATTTTTCCAAACTGAAAGAATTAACTTTGGTGGATTGTGGTCTAAGGAGCCTAGATGGCATAACGAGTTTTCCAAATTTGAAAATTCTTCGACTTCCCGGTAATGAAATAAGGAGCGTGGATCAATGCATCTATCTTCCACAGTTGTGCCATTTAGACGTCCAGAGGTACGTAGATTCAAATTCCATTTGAAACCATCAATTATTGAAGAAATACATTTTAAAATTGATTCGGTACTTTTCGCTAGAGGGACAGTAGAAATCTCGAAGCATAAATGGATTTGAGATTGCAGTTGTAGAATTTCGTGTGGTGAATACTTACTTTATTATATCCATAATAATATGCTTAAAACTGGCTGCAGTGATATCAGCGAAAGATGCTATTTTTGGCGCAATCGTGTATAATTTGGCTGCTAACTCGCTGTAGAAAAGGCTCTGTAAAAGTAATTCATTATAGATAAATTGAAACGCAGAGCATTTTTGGACACTGCGTACGAATAAATATGTAACGTTTTTCTAAAATGTTTCATCAAAAGCAGAGACTGAATCTTTGAACTTTTTTCTTTCGATTATAAAATATGTATTTTCAGTCAGATACTCTTCTGTCTTAAAAAAGAAAAGTAGAAAAACTCAAAATTAACATTTTTAACATGTATTAGAAATATATTCCAATAGCATATAGCCTTATCTTAACAATAAAGAAATTAGAATTTCGATAGAAAAGTCTGACAAGGAACATGTTTGATCTTTCTCCAAATTTAATATGTAAAGGTTTTACAATGTAATGAAATATATAACTGAAGAAACTCCGGGGAATTCCCGTTGGCACGAAGATTATGAGTTTGGATTAGCGCATGAGTGGCATAGGCGGTTACTCTAACTTGGGCTTAGCTGACTAATAGCGCACTATATTCTAGCCTTACGATTTCCATTCCCATCTCGGGGAGGAAGTGTTGACATTCATGACCTACTCCCTTTCTATAGAGGTTTCACTAGCGAAGAAGTTTGAAGAGGTTCCTGATAGGGAGTTAAAGATGAGAAGTAATAAACACCTTAACTACATCTGGATTATCACGAACACTGATCTCATATAATGTAAGAAATCTTTGCGAGAGGATCCTGAAGTCTCGCCATCAGTTTGGAATTCATTTCCATTTTGGTTTTACTGACTAGGTATAGTTGTACCCATATGAAATTTCCAAGCTTTGTACACATGAGAAGGCTTTCTATGTCTGTCTGCATATTCTTTTCATTGATTTTGTGTTATCATTCTCTTCTTCTTAACTTCATACAAAGTTCTGGAAAATCTCTAGACAAGGCATGGCCTCAAGAACAAAGTGATTATTATTGATGATGGATCTGAAACTTTGGAGATATCATCAGGTGTTTGCATTTCTCTTGCGATGGTCAGAAAATCAAGCATTTGTCCAATGGTCTCAATCTGACAGTATTCAAGGCAAACCTTATTGAAGGTAGCTTCTCTACCCAAGGAGTATGTTCATTTCCAATCGGAATTTTCAAACGTGATTTCAAGTCACGAATCTTGCGTTCCACTAGATGCGCTCTTGTGGTGGTACATCAGAATAATCATCTATGAAAATCCATCTCATTTCATTATTAATTTCTGTGAGATGACCAAAATGATCACTGGATATGCTCTCAAAACGTTGTGATGGAAAAAGCACTTGCAAAAGTCCGGAAGGTTTCTGGTTTGAAGCCGTATACCTTATACATTCAGATCAAGATTTGACGTAATTGGTAATACATTTCCTCACCCAATTGTCGTAAAAAGAGATTCGAAAATATGCGCCTTAAGTTCCAAAATGAGAAGTTGTGGGAGAATCATGTTATTCTTTAAAAATGGATTCTCATTCATAAGATGTCACTAATAGTTGAGCATCTTCGAAACCTCTGCCAGGAGAATATCTATAAGGAACACTTTACTTTAGAGAATATTCGAGGCTAGTCCACTTAGTAAAGTCTGTATTTTTAGGAAATGTATAGTGAAGATATTTTATGATTTTTTAAGTTAATCATTCTTTAACTATTCGGATCTTAAGTTACACTTTACTCTGTCTTATAGAAAAATCAATTACTACAGCGCAAAGTTCACAATTAATTCCATTATCAGGTGTACAAAGTGGGCGGGACAGCATATCGGCTAAAAAATTCGATTTTTCGAGCATATGTTCTACAGTTAACTAACTGGTACGATTGCAGCGGGAGAGATCATAAACTAATTTATCTATTGTGTGTGTATGATTTGAGAGTGAACAATCACTTTACAGTTTGGTGATCAAAAGCGACAGTTATCACTGATCCTTCAGCATAACCTCAAACTTATTCTAAGACCAAATTACAGCAAGGGTCTCTCATTCTGTGATGCCGATGTTAACAGGCGTCTGGCATATTCAACTGGATGTTCGTTCTCTTCCACCCCTTGTAAGAAAACAGCTTCAATAGCGTACCCACAGATGGTATACCTCATGAAAAGTCTTAGAATATTTGTTATGTCTTTAGCCTTCGAAGATCATATGAATGTACTGAAGACAGTCTTCTAGAGACTTGAACAATTTAAGATGCGAGGCAATAGAGAAAAGTGTAACTTCGTTGTCAAAAAGTAAAATATTTGGCATATTGGATTTCTCAACTAAAATACTTGAAGTAGATCTATGAAAAGTTGATGGTATTTTAAATATGCTATTTTTGAAAAATGAGAAGCAAGTCCAATTCTGTTCATGGTATCGGAGATATATTAAGTACTTTTGTGAGATTTCACGACCCTTAAGTAATCTTACAAGGGAGGTCGCAGAGTGAAAAAGGTATGAACCAAAACAGGAGAATTTAGCGAACTAATAGTGCGCTATATGATTCATTTTTAGATGGTTTCCACCAGCATACGGGTTTGGGAGTTTATGTTAGGAAACTGTACCATTTCTGTGTGACCTGCATCTTTAGAGCAGAATATGTGCAAGTATATGATTTTATTTTTAGCATTGAATATGTTTTTAATCATTCTATATTTCTCCTTAGGAACATTAAAAAATTTATCCTCGGATATATAAGTAGCAGTATTATTCAATATTAGATTTATCTTTTATTAATTTATGTATGATAAGTTCATATTTTCATCTCATAATTTAGATAGAAAACGCTTTCAAAATTCAGTATAATGGAATAAAATTTACCACTAACAGAATTAATTTAAAGAAAAAAAAGTTTTTATAATAATCACTGTAAAAAATAATTTTTATGATTACATTTTTGATAGTTAAATAAACTTCAAAAATAAATTATAATATAATTTATTCCTTGAAGTAGAAAATCAATATTTGAAGGATTAATTCAAAAGATGCAGATAAAAGATATCACAACTCTAATAATCTGAAAATTTACAAAAGCCTTAAAAAATTTGCTAATATATTAAGTTATTATGTTCAGAAAACTGTCTAAAGTTTTGTGTTACTATTTAATTAAAAGATTTTAAAAATGGTATACTTCAGTATTTTTTTCCATTCTAAAAGGAAATTCAGTTAATAACGTGGAACATATTCTTATTCGCGATGAGGAGCTGCATTCTTTCCCCCCTGAAATGATTTCTTTCCCACAGGAATAACTATTGCCACTTTTTAGAGGAATTTATCTTATCCAAATTAAAATTTAACATTTGTCTTTGAAGTAATGCTTCCAAAGACTGTTTTTTACATCCTTAAAATTATGTCACACATTCTAAAATTTAAACAGAACATATTGGTTTTTTTTAGTTCAATTCATATTAATATATTATTATTGAATGTTGTATATTCATTCGTTTCTTTTTCGGAATATTTTTAGCGTGGTATTAAAATATTTGAAGCTTAATTTCATTTTTTCTGTTAATTTTATAGAATTAGGGAAAAAAATTCCGTTATGTTTATTAAAATTTTTTGTGAAAATGAATATTTTTTTGAACCATCGATATGTATATATATATATATATATATATATATATATATATATATATATATATCATGGCTTGAGAAGTACTAATTAATTCAAGTGCTGAAGTCTTGATTCTATTGATGACTATAGTGTAAGATATTGATCGTGGATTTTTTAGCATCTCTCTTTACATTACATGAGCTCTAATTCACGTGGTACGATATGATAAATTGTTGAGTGTTGTACCAATTACGGCGTCATTTTCGTTATTTGTCCAAAGTCTAAAGATGCAAATTCCATCGTCAATATCCCTTTTTTCCTCGAATGTGACGTTACTGCAAGTAATTCTTCATATGAATGCAGAGAAAAAAGAACAATAATTTTCTCTGGTAATATTTTACTATTTTTAAAAAGTGTACTCTTTTTATTATTATATTAAAAAAAATCTTCTGACAAAGCATTTTATTATCAATGTTACCTTGGCATACAGATGAAAAATGTTGTACTGATTGTCTGATACTCATTTAATTTTAATCTTTTACCATAGTGATATAAAAAAAAAAAAAATTTTTTTTTGAAATTCTTAAAATTAGGAAATTTATTGAAATGCATTTGATGGAGCAAAAAAATGTTTGAATACTACACGATTTTACGCAGAATTCGTCGGAAATTTAATGCAAATGTTGTCTCAGGTGTTTTTCCTTCTTTTAATTCCTATATATTTCCTGATCCGGAGGTTTGACATTTTCCATTTCCATTTCTCCCCTCTTCTAAGAATTTTTTCTTGTTTTTTTTATCGTCTCCTTTTTTACATGTATGTATTGCTTTTCTTCGAAACATTTTATTTTTCCGCATTTGAATTTTTCTTTAGATTCTGAAGCTGTTTGCTGTTTTCCACATCCCACTGGATACAAATAATAACGGTATAAATGGGTAGCATGTTAGTGAGATGGAAAGCTCCCCGGTAAAGGTTATAAGGCATTTTGACATTTTTTTTTTTCATCCTTTAAAATTTCTCGCTTTCTCACAATCACTTCCCTGGTATGAGGCTGGCTCTACAGTTTTTCTAAAAAACAGCATTCGAATTTTTTTATTCCCATTTTTTTTCAGTAACGATTCAAGATCATTGCCATCAGTATACGTGCGATGTTAAGTCCTTCAAAGTCTAAAGTTGGGAAATAGAATCTAAACAAAAAAAACTTTCTTTTCGGATAGGAAAATGCCGCGATATAAATTACAAAAATTATAGCATTCTGATTTCACTAATATCCTGGTGTTATAGAGCAGTACATTTTTTAAAATAAACTATTCGCTTTTGTTCGGATCTATACGCTTTTTTCATATATACAATATATACAACATGTTTCATATTTCTTCTTCTTTACCTTAACGCAAAATATATTTTAAATTTTAATACGTTTCATCAAAAAAATGCATACGATTACTTGATAAATGTGCAAGTTTTAACAGCTCATTATTTATTAAATGCTTCGATTAATAGCATTCAAACTCATTTTCTATTTATGTCTTGTAACTCTGAGAAATATATTAATGCCTCGAAACCTTTTTTTTGTCTGTAAAAAGAGCCCCAGCTTCTTAGTTCTCAAGATATAGCGAAGAGATTTTGATAAAATAATTTGCTAATTTATCATGGGCAGAAATGACTACTTAAGAAGAAAAGATTTGCTAATTCTTCGGTGAAAATCAATCTGTGGCAGTTTGCTTTATTCGGACAGATTTCGGAGGAAGATTTGAGCAACTTTCTGCAAATTCGCAGACATGCACCTTTGACAACCTAACCAGAAAGGAATTCCGTTCTGTTTGATTTTATTACTCTAATACAAGTTAAAAAAATTACTGCTATCACAACAAATGAATAACGTTTTGGAGTTTCGAAAGTTGTTTAGTAACTTTCCTTTAATCTGGTATTCGATGCATTCCATAAAGTGGTACCGAAAAAGCCGTTCATTTCCGGATTCGAGAGTTTCTTGACCTTGACTGGCCTGGTTCGTCACAGGGCTGTCTGTATTTTCGCCCAGATTTTATAGTAACCGTTAGTTTTCCTTTCGTTACAGTATTTCTTGTTTTCTAGAGAGTCGTTTATCATGTTTGAACAATATTACAACTGCGTACATACAGAGTACACACACTGTTAAACTGTACATTGTTTAGTTTAAGTTAAGTGTACACACTGTATCTACAGTGTACAGTTAAAGGTTTTCGATGTCCGATAGGTGTCCTTCAAATGCTAATAGAACTAGTAAGCATAGACACATGGCTTGTGTAGACTGTTACAACTTGTTCTAATTATCATTGTATGGTACTAATATTTATTTTGAGCTGCTTTTTTCATTAATACAAGAATATTCAATTAAATTAATGTTCAATATTTGAGTTTAATTTTGTTGCTTAGAATAACGAAATACTTTGCCGGATATTTATATCATTTACACAGGTTCAGATTGAGCATGAACTCATTAAATATATGTTTAAATCTCTTAAATTTTTATTTAGGGATTTATCTATGATATCTTCGTTGAAACTATACTGACGTTTAATAATCCTTCAAAATCACTCATCCGACACGGCTGTGGTCTCGAACATGTCAGATTAAAAAGGGCTTACTATATAATAAAAAATGGCGTTATATAAGTTTTTGATTCTAATAAGCCTAGATTTCTAATAATAATAAGTCTAAATTTTACATTTGAATTCGACAGCTTTTACCATTTTTACATTGAAGGAAAATGTTTGATTATCATATAAGCGAAATGTCAAAAATTCTGTTGAATATGCTTTGAATTATATAATATATTCATTTTCTTATTGATTAACCCTTCGTAAAATATTCACATTTCTCCCGATTGTGAATCAGTTTTTCAATACGTGTAATCCATTTCCTTCCATGTTACGAATAAATTGTTTGGATTGTTTGAGCAAACAAAACTGCGAAATAAAATATGATACTTTTGTTAAGATACCTTCAGCTTTTGATAGTTGTATTTCTCCATCATACGATCTCTGCTTTATTCATCGTTGCGTAAAAAGAATAACAACAAAAATGTTATTATAAGTGAGAATCTTCAAGAAGTAAGACTAATAATCCACACTCATAATATAAAATTGTTTGTTTTGACTAAAGAATTCCTATTGTGATTTTCTTCACTTAATTGCATCCATAATCTTCGTTAATTGAGTTCCAAGTAACTTTTTGGTAATTTTCTTGATCGAATGGAAAACGAGAAAAATCTTCCTTAATGAGTTTTCCAAACTAAAACAGTTGTTACGTAACAATTCATAAGGTTTTGCGTTCTAAATGACGTTTGCTTTATCCGCCCTTCACTTAATGTTGGAATTACCTGTCATTTAATATTGGAATTACTTGCTATTTAATACTAGAATTACTATTAATTGTTGTAAATACTGTTGGAAAGGGACATAGTAGATAAAGTTATTGTAAAACTCTGGATTTTCGTAAAGGAACAACATAAAGTGTTTTGAATGAATGGAAGTGATATTTCTAAAATGAGAGAAGATGCGTTTTTTTTTCGTAAAGTAGAAAACAAAGTTCTTATTACCTTTGAGTATATTTCGAAGTAATATAACATGAAAGATACTTGCCCGCGTGTGTTTGGAATAAAAATGTTATACTTAATATGAATGTAAAAGAATAATATCTGAGACAAATATGCAGTAAGTTACATAAATTTGAGATTAAAATTAAATTAACTTGTCTTGATAATTAATTAGGGAATAGTTCAGATCATTTGAGATTAAAGTTTTTCTGTTCCTAGCTGTTTTCAGCAAGCACAATTCCATCAGAGTTCCACAAAAGCTTCTACGAATCTCGAAAAATGATAGAGACAAAACGAAAAAGGCTTCCTACGTTTATACTAGAAAGCGTATTACAGCTTTACTTAGAATATAACACTGACTTACAATATCAGTTGGTGAATTAGATGTGTTCGATATATATTTATCACTATTTTCCGCCACTATTCGTATCCTTATATTCAACAGTGGAATGCAATTTTTAGCGCTACATTTAAATCATGATCCACTTTCTTAAGAACTGGACATAAACTTGGCTCATTTTTTTTTTCACTGAAAATGTTTGAACATTAACGCTACACTTGGCTTTGTGACGTTGGGATGTTCGTGATTTTCTCTTCATTAATCTCCGGAACTTTTTGGTAATTTGAATTACATAAAATTACAATTCCTTCCCAACCGAAATGAAACGTGATGACGCAGATTAGACGAGTACTGAATTGAATTAGAGGTAGTGATATACAAGTGTCAAATAGAATTGAAAGGAAAGAGAAAGGGAGATAGAAGATAACAAATTACTGATAGATATTTGTAAATTGGATCGAAACATCGTAATTAATCAAGCTGAATGAAGTGAATTCTAGTTAAAGTACTATGTCAAAAATCAGCTATTATTGAGAAGTGTTTGAATCAGAACGAGTTACTTAGTAAGCTAAGACCTTAATATTAGAATATAAACTATGATTGACTGAGTTGTGAGAGGGATTCGAGAAAGAGAGCGACTTTACATATTCTTTGACAGATAAAAGTGTTTTGTCCTGCTCTTACGTATTTTCATCTGGAGTTCTGAATTTATTGATTATCAGCTAGATGTAGAATTAAATAAGGAAGGAAATGCGTTTCAACTTTATTATTCAATAGAGAACAGCATATTTTATCATATTATTAAAGCTATTTTTTCATATTATATCATCATATTATACTTAGCTTCGTTAAATCTATTTTTTTTCAATGTAAAATATATTCCTTACTTGAGTATTGTAATGCTTCAGGATTTTTTTGAGATGACTCAACTCAAGAAAAATACGGTCGCCTTGTTTCCCTGATCTGAACATTCCCTGACTTTTTCTGAGGGAATATTTAAAAAAAAAAGAAATTTAGGAAAATGATCTCCAAACTATAGATGATCTGAAAACGCCGATACTCAAAGGATACAGAAATTATTCCCAGCACCTTGAAGCGCGTTTCTCAAAATATGCGTAAACGAGTTCAGCTTCACCTTTACGAAAATTTCGAATATTTCTTATGAACACATAAGTTTAAGTTTTTTCCTACGTTATGCTAGGAATAATTTCCCCAATCGGCATGTTAAGTGTTTTAAATTTTGTTTTTTGTATCATGAATTCACAAATTGGCAGTACGAAAAGTTTTAAGACGCTTTAGTACGGTATATTACAATTCAACTACGAAAACAGTTATGGCAAAACTATTTATTTAAACAAATGTAATTAATTTCATTACCAAACGATTTGAAAGATATTTGAAAGATTATGAAAGATATTCAGTATCATGAGCAGCCAAATCCTAACTATATGTTTTCGGAAAAATTGACGAAATTCTTAATTGTAGACAGTTCGGAATAGGTAAATTTTAGTTACAAACACTACATATGAAAATAATGTGATATTCATATCACCAAATCGTAGTATTTTAATTGTGCCTCAATTTTAAGTTTTCGCACACATGCGGGTAGAGCGAGAATTACTGTATAGAGTTTTCCTATTATAGCACGTCGTATTAAGTATCAATTAATCCCCTTTCTTATTTTCAGGAATCTGATTTCCAATCTACAATCTTTGGAATGGCTTATGTTATGTCCTAAACTTGTTTCACTCGTTCTTCTGCACAATCCATTGTATTTTTTAACAAAAGATGACCAAGTAAGTTTATTATTAACATTTTTTTCTACAACAAATTTCAACAAACCCTTTGAAAGCTGCAACGGATAAAAGCGCCCTCTGCGAATTGAAAATTTAAGTCAGGTTGGATTACAGCAAATTGAAAAATTAGAAATCAAAACAAATTTAAAATTTATTGCTATGCAATGCATTGCAAAGACAGATTTCGTTATCAACGAACTACTTTTTGCTACGCATTTAATTGAGTCTTTTTTTTAATTTAATTTATTATATTACGTGATCTATTATACAAAAGCCTTTTTGTTGGCTAATAACAGGAGATCAATGTTAAAATCATTGGACCCCAAGAACTTCAAGAAGGAAGCCAAATTAGAAAGAGAATGATCAAGAAATGAAAAATTAATTTCATATAGCCACATCCTCTTACAGTTATGACTTCATAAATATAAATTTATATATTTAATTTATATAAGAGTGTGAAAATGCGTAACAATAACATATAAGTATTTAAAAATATGTTTGGTCATGCAATTTTTTATTATGAATAAAATATGCACTTTACATTCAACTTAGAGAGCCTAAAACTTTAAAAAAAAAAAAAAAAAAAAGCAGAGAATTTATGCTCAATGCCTTATATGAGTATTTTCATGATGAAGATAGCAATTTGAGGAAAGTGACTAAAAATGCAAATTTGGAAAAGCTGACTGAAGCTTGGACGAGGACGACACATAAGTTGGCCCCTTTCTCTCCAGACTTCCACACTTCGCCTCGGCAGGACTTGAGACCTCGACTAGATTTAACGTGCATCAGCCCCGTTACACAGCGAACCAGTTAGGGGCACCAGGGTTCGGATCTACGAATCTACGAAAAGAACACTGGCCGCGAGTCCGCAACCATGGTCTCTAGGTTACCGTGGTCACTTACAATATAAGATATACATACATAGTAATTCACATATTGAAATTGAACACTATAATTATATGATTGATGACATTTGTGTAGCTGTAACTTTTCACAGACAAATGTCACCATCTGTGGATCAAGTTTACAAAAGGAAATTATCAGCAGTGATTTTTAATGCACATCAATTAACATAAATCTGAAAAATATATATGTTTTTTATATTTCATTATGAAAAATGGTTTTTTTTACGTAGATAAGTAGTTATGGAATCGGAAAAAAAGCCTCAAGTAATTTTATGCAACTGATCAAACTGTTTGAGTGGAGAATTCTTATAATTCCAGGAATGATGAGTTTAAAAATAATATTGCTATATTACAAATCAATCTTTTTTATTTGAAGTTTTGGGGCAAGAGTTTCTATGTCAACGTCAAAATATTTTGAAAGAACTTAAAGTCTTTTGTAATTACATCACAATCTGAAAAGCGAGATAGACAAAATTTATTTTTAAAACACCCAAAGGTTCCATTGCAAAATCTACAGCAAATGGAATCTCAGTTTACCGACTAAATGTTTAGCCTGTATTAAAATGAGTGAAACCTATATTATTCTATTGAGATTGAAACAAAATATTTTTTTTTACTCTATAGGACTTAATATGAGTGTTTAAATGTTTAAATTCTATTTGTTCAATATTTAAATTTGCACGAGATGACAACTGCCATAATCACTCATTTTTTTTGTATCTCAACTTCCTTTCATTCAGGAAAATTTTGATTAGTAGTCGGAGCTAAAAAAAGTTTTAAAGCTTTTCCGCAGCTGAGTTAGCTTACTGCGGTATAATATGGTAAATCATTTTCTTCAAATAAACGCGCGGAATAGATGATTGAGTGCATATAATCTGATAGAATTAATAGCTGACATGAGTGGCTTTTATAACTCAAATTAAAAAAAAAAAAAAAAAAAAACATTTATTAAATTTTTTAAAAAAAAAAAAAAAAAAAAAAAAAAAAAAACCTTTATTAACTGTTTTGACATATCCAAGCACTTTACACATAAAGAATGTTGATGAATGATACGAAGAATGATTTATTGGTTTTGAGCTACTGTCTATGCAAGCAAGAGACAGAAGAATGAAGAGCACAGGAAAAATATTCTATCAGCTTTTATACCAAGCTGAGGTCAAGGCGACAGCTACAATTAAAACATGTGAAGTTGGTTGGCAGATGCAATTGAGAAGAGTACTAAAACAGAATTTTGTGATAAAGAAAATGAAAGTTAAAACCTAGAAAATAAAGTTGTAATAGAAATCCTCATATACATACATATATTGTTTTTTTCTTTCTCTCGGTCATATCTCATATTTATTCTACCCGTCGTCGGTGCGTTGAACATAAACGAAAACGCTGGAATGTACTTGAATCATCTAGACAAACGATTACTCAGCTACTTTTCCATGGTTGGCCTTGGCTCTACTACTTGCTACAAGATGGCGCAGTATATTTTGAGTAACCAGGAAAATTGACTTTTTCGGTAATTCCCTCGCTCTTCACAAGATGCCGCTGTACTTCTGTAGCTTTGGTTCACGCCATGCACTTAATTTTTCTTCTATCCGTAAGATGGCACTCATATACATGCACAGGCTATCGCTCATTGCATGTGGTAACACACTAGAATAACCATCAAGACAAGAATAAGGACTTTTATTCATCTTGATGTACAATAATGCATTGAGGCTTTTCAAATCACAGCAGAAACGATGTTTTAAACTTGAGTGGATCATTGTTACTAAAGACAACAGCACATCTGCTTTTCATTTCAAGTCATACATTGAATGATGAAAACCGCTCATTTAAAAATGTATTATCATCTCTAAATATTGATCCCATTTTTTGCAACATTATGTATTAATAAATGTTTATTGTTTACAACTTTTTTAAAAACAAATTATGTTTAATTGACATTGATTTAAAAAAAAAAAAAAACAGCTTTTTCATTTTTTCTTGCACTAAAGGTAAGAATCATGAAAGAATATAATCTAGTTATCTGTTATTGACTCTCGATCTGTCGGTTATTTAAATAGTATTGCCATTTTTACTATAAAAAGATAAACTACAGGAAGGAGTATTGAAGGTAATAATTATATAAAGAAAATTATAACTAAGATTTTCATTTCTTCTGATTCTACCTCCTTTTATTGTGATATAAGAACTTTAGAATATTCAACTATCAGTGGTCAATAGAAAATTCAGGAAAAATGCCTAAATAATACAACTGAAGCTGTGACTTAACTTTTTTTAGCCTCCCTACACTGAAGAAGATGTTATAAAACTTTTACCGAAGTTAAAATACATCGATGGTCGACCTTTGGATCCAGTAACGCAAAAATTGAAGAAGTTCCGGAAATGGATGATGCCGAAGCAAACGAAAGCGCCTGAGAATTATTCAAAAATTTCTAACGACACCATAAGTGAAGATACTACTCCAGTACCTTCCCCTGCTGCAGGAAAATCTCCGACGCTCGATATCTCAAGTCCAACTAATAATTCAATCTGAAGATATTATACAATGCTTAACAACTATGAAACCTTAGAAGATCGTTATCGAAAGTAATTCCTAAGATTTCAGATTTTTTTTGGGTTAAAAACGGAAAAATATTCATATTTGTTACTGTATTAGTATAAGTGCAGTCTTGAAAGTAATAAATTTTTATTATGAGAGTATTTATGTCGTTAGCGCAGATAATGTTGCTATTTTATGTGTAAAAGTCCCAGTATACCGGCCATTTCGATTTTGTGAACGTATTGCTAATCCTATGGAATTTCTATTACCGTGATCAAATCTTTACTATTTTATCTAATTCAATGCAAAAAAAAAAAAAAAAAAAAAAGACCTATCCGAAAGTTCAAAAAATAACGAAGGTTTCTGCAGAATTACATTTTCCCGACAAATAATTAAAACAAGGTTAAATAAAGTGAAATCACGTACTTTTTGAGTAAGCAGGGTTACAGGCAAAAAACGCTAGCTTAAAAGTCGGCACAGTCATCACCGAATGGTAGAAATTTGGCGATTAAAATGTAATTAAAATAAAAGTCTACCATGATCAAATAATCTTTTCATATCAATATTGAGGCTTGGTGATACTTGGGTCAATTTTTAAGTATGGCGGTTTTTGTGTGGTACCCAGTTAACGGAAAAGTACCCCAAATCAACTGCTATCTTATAAAATAAACAAAATAGGGTTAGTTTACACCAAGGAAATTTCTAACCAACACGAAGTCTAAAATATAAAAATTTAGCGCTAAATTTAAGAATCAGTTACTGAAAGGAAACAGAGTTCAGTTTTCAAAGCGTAGGAAAATTAAAATAAAACAAATTTATCAAATGAGAAAGTTCCAAGCAAAGTTTTGCAAAGAACATTTTTAGCCACCCAAGGTGCGCTTTCTTTTTATAATTATTATTAAATTACTCAATTAAATAAAAAAAAAATAATCGAGAAATTGATGAAATATCGAGAATTGGACAATACTAAACTTTTCCGATATTAAAATTAAAGGAAACGATAAAAATTATTAAATGCATTAAAGGTAAATGTAATTAAAATGAAAGTAAATGATAAATTATTAAATTGAATATATTTAAGCTAAATGTAATTAAAATCAAAGCAAACAATAAATTATTAAGTTAAATATATTTAAGGTAAATTTTATTAAAATTGAAGCCAACGATAAATAATTGAAAAGGGATCTCGTGGGCCAAAACGCCCCACCTAATAATAGGTGGCTAAAATAATTTTTAAAATCTGAGCGTAAAAATGTGATTCTGCCGAACACTTCCCACTTTCTTTTCTCTTTCAGATGCACTTTATTGCATTCAAATAGATAAAATATATGGCTGGTAAACGGGTGACTTAAGTGAAATTGAATCTCGAATACAATGAACACGAAATTCGTGATTATTCTGCAGACGTTTATGATCTTGAATCTGTAAAATAATGGGGGGAAAAATGGTGATTTCAAAATAATCACCGAGTCTATAACATGATATACACCCTTTGATAACTCCCTTTATAATCCGAAACTTCTATTATTCGGTGTTTTTCAATTGTTTTATGTTTTCTCCTTCAACGGAATAATGAAGTATATCAATACAAAACAATTAATATTTTTGCAGTTTGAATTATTTTATTTGACTCTTAACTTATTTTAATTGACTGACATAGCTTTTTCTATTTGAGTTATTATTAGTGTTTTTTCGTATAATAAAGCGGTGTTCTGATCCAATGTCTATCGGAATATAATTATATATATATATATATATATTAATGCAATTAATTTATCATTAAAATATATATATATTTCATGGGTGCTGAATTTTTGATATTGATTGTGACCTTGCTCATCTTTGATTCAGGATTTAAACAAATGCATTTTTGTTCAATTACTACAGGAAAACACATATAGCTATATGTATATATAGAAAGAAAACTAAAAGTTTCAATAAACCAGCGTTTTATAAATAATTTAAATATTTTTGGAAGGGGACATTTTATGGAAAGGAGAAAATGAGAGGAAAATATTTTTAATGATATGAATTTTAATGATAAATTTTAGGTGATCTACATTTCACAATGTTTTTAAGGAAATAACTATTAAAAAAGTTCGAGTAAGTAAAATATTTTCGTATACTCATTTCTCATTTATTTTATTTTAATTACTCTGTACTATTTCACGAGAAAAACTTGTAATACCATGTCAAGTATTTGTCTTTGCGTTCTGTACAGCATTTACCATTTCCACTCACTGTGATGTCTCCATTTCAGGATTATTTTCTTTCCATATGAGACATAATCTTGAAGGAATGTTTCAATAATATTTTCAGAATAAGTTCAATTTAAATGGCACAATGTATCTTTGAGCACTGAAGAAATACGAAAATAGAGATGTTTCCAACATAGAAAAAGTAACATCTCGTAGTTTTCTTAAAACACAGAAAACTACGAGATGGCATTTTAACTATTCCCATTCAGGCTGGGAAATGCTTCTTTTTTTGTGTAAGATTACGAGAATATTCGAGGATATAAATAGATAGTTCTTATTGTGTTAAATTTTCTGCTCTCTTCCTGGCTTGATATTTCTTACGGACTTATATTTTTTTTTATGGATGATTATATTAGTTTTATTCCACTACAGTTAGAGCATTAATTATAATTTATTACCCTTGTATTATTTAAAACGTATTTTGAGATAGATTTTATAAAGATACTTTTGAGGTTGATTTTTAAGAGAGGATATAAAATGTACCTTTAAAGTCTCATTCTTAATGTTCTCTTTAGCAGAAATGATATTTTCAAGCAGGGCACTTTTTTATTATGTAGGATGTGCACATTCGTCTGATATGTTGAAAATTTAGGACATATTCATTCAGAACAGTTTAGAGCTTAGGACGGTTGTGTATTGTTACTATTATTCATTTATTCAAAAATTCAGATACAAAATTTTGATAAAATTATCTTTTTTTTGTTAAAACTCTTGTTCATTTTAGAGGGTTTTTTTTGAAGAAGTTCAGGTTTAATATAGGAATTATAAGAAACAAAAAATACACATTGGTTGGTTTTTACACATTATTCACATGTTTTAAGAAGATTTCTTTAGAAAGTTTTCAATCGGTAATGTGCCCAAATGAATTTTTGAAGAAATTCAATTTGTACATTAGGCACATTTAAATTCTTGTAGAATTCCAGTAATAAGTTTTGCAATTGTATTTGATCACTTGTTTCAAATTCACATTTAATTTTATTGAAATCTGCATACTGTTACAAGATTCTAGGAAGAAATTCCTCGTTAGAAATCTTAGAAAAAAATACCTTGCAAAATGTTTCATATAAATTTGTCAAATCTGTACTTATATAAAGACCACATTACTAACAAGCATCTCTTAATGAAATCTAAGATATGCATTGGAAATTGAAACATCCGACTTAAGTTTATTTGCGCAGTGAGTGCAAGTGAGCGAAAGTTGAGATTTGTGGTGCAAGAGCCAGATTTGACAATGCTGCGCCAAACAGTACTTACCTATGATCTAGACATAAGAAGAATAGAAGAAGAAGGAAAAATTGGTTGACAAGAAAGAGCTAAAAATAGAGAAGGATCGCTAGGGTATCTCAGGGGCACAACTCCCGTTTGCTGGTTGCATAACTTTTGAATTTGTGATATATAAAAGAGAAAGCTAACTTTTCAATGTGATGTTTAGATATTTAAATCTGTTTTATATACACCCTGTTACATTCAGACAATCTGAAATTTGAAGATTTTTTTTTACATTTTTGAAAAGTCACACTCTCTCTCTCTGCAGTCTAAAAAGTGGTAATCAAAATACTTTACTGTTTAAATGTTGAGTTTTTGTAAATATTTTGTTACTTTCAAATAAAACTAAGCTTTGTATTTCTTGTGCATTTTTATTTCGATTATTTTCAGCATAAGAATTTACTACATTTTTTTAAATTTTTTGAAATTCTTCATCTCTTTGTAAGCAGACGCTTCCAATTTGAATGTTTTTAACAGAGAAACCTGTCTAAGTGCATTAAGTGTTTTAAAAATATTTAAATGATGATCTACAAAACTTTTAGTACTGTTTGTGATCCTCTTTGAATCTTTGTATGAATGTTATTGAATTCTGCGTCACATTACAGATGTGCATCTCTATACAAAATAATACAAAGTTGTGAATTTCAGTCATATATAATTTATTTTTCTCATAAATTCAATCTAAGGAAACAATTATCACATCACAGAAAAACCATACTCTCTATAAAATACAAAAAATACATAACTTTATGAAACTCTTTGATTAAATTTTTGTGTGTTGTATCAAACACTTCTGATTTAGTTAGTATAAAATTTATGATCATTACCATAGATATTATAATCTTTCAGTGCAGTTTATCAGTAAATACAGCTTATTTTTAAGGTTTGCTTTACATTGGTTAAGAGTCATTGCTACTCTCAGCAACCGGCAGATATATTTTTTTTATAATCGCTGTTAAAACTTATCTGGTGATTCAAAATGTTGTTTCTTAACGAAAGATAAAAAGTGCAAGTATGATTCCTTGAGGGACGCTGTAATAGGACATCAAGTCTACATATGGTATGAAGTTGAAGCTTTGGTAAATGAAATCGAAACACTGAATATCATGTTAAATGATTTAGCTCGCATTTACTAGCTCCCTTACCGGTAGCCCCTGTACTATTTAGGGCAATGTTAATTCAAACTAACGAACAAGTTTCTCCAATGCTACTTCTACTTACACATTGCATAGATAAATTAATGTGAACCAAAACTTTTTTTCATGAAAATTCATTAATTTGCAGTAAGATCTCTACATTCTATTTAACACATGAAAAATTCTATATAGCTTTTTAATTCAATTTTCAGCCCAATATTGTAGAAAGAATTTAAGGAAACTTAACACTAAAATAATCGTTAAATTTCCTTATTTAGAAATGTGAAGTCGTCATTTATGATCACTATTATAAAACATATTTCTTTAATCTCCCGAATTTACATTGAAATAAATTGACCTTCCGCGTTATTTTAGTGTATCTTATGAGAAGGCTTTCAAAACGTTATTTTCACAATTTCAAAAATTGAGAGAGAGAGAGAGAGAGAGAGAGAAAGTGGGAGAGAAAGATTTAAAGATGTTCCTTTCATAGTGCGAATAATAAGTCTGGCAGTTTTTGACTTTTTAAAGCAGAATGTGAAGATAAACTAAAATTGAAAATAATGAAAAAAGAACCCTTTTATGCTTCTAGTATCAAGCGTAATATAATAGAAAGAAAAACTTAGCAAGTATTTTTACAGGCTATTTAAACAACAGGCCTTTGGTAATTTGCGTAGAATTCCCTCTCTCTTTGCCTTTGTAGCACAGATTCAGTTTCCTCAGGATAATTGAATTTCCAGAGGTTCTAGTTTAATCATTATTTTTTGTTACTACCATCACTTTTGACACATTTGATTTGAGTTTAGGTAATAAAACGTAAAAAAGTTATAACTGACAACTTAATTTTGTACAATCTTGCAATGCAGTCGAAAACTCAAGGATAGAAAAATATTGGCACAATTTTTCACTTTGCACTTCTGAGGCATTAATTTTATTTTTACAAGTGATGTAATCATATTACCTCTCTTTGTATTTATGTTATTATTAATATTAATATCTAAACGTTTTGAATATTTTTTTTATAAACATAGTGCCTTTTTTTTTAACTTATTGGTGTTACTATTTTCAAAAACAAAGAAAGGAAGAAACTGTGCCTCATTTTAGACTTAAAATGAAATATGCTTTTCAATTAGCTTCATGAAAATAACGCTATTGGTAAGATTGGTACAATTTATGAAATATTTTATTATTTTTTGAAAAATAAAGGCTTTTTGGATTTGAACTGAAAGCAAATTCATTGTACATGTTCTTTCAGATAAACGGACAAGAAAAAAATTGCACTTATAATAAATTTCAGAAATTAATTCGAAATAGTAACAAGCACCGAAAACAAAAAAAAAAAAAAAAAAAAAACCCTTGATATTGTTAAATCTTATAATGTTGAATAAAGCACCATTTTATTAATTTTTAACATGCTATTTTTTTATTGGATAATGCAAGTCATTGTTCAAGATCTACAAAAAAATTTAATAAACATTGATAATTTTATAACTCTCTCATTATAATAAAAAGATTAAAGATTCTTTATATATTTTTATAATTAAAGCTTTTAATATCGTTAAGTAATTTAATGCTAGACTTCGTAGTAAATTCTTTCTTTCTGGCTTCAATTAAGACGAATAATTTACTCTTGTAATATTTTAAAATATTTACATGTGTAAAATCTGTTTCACCCAGAAAGTGCGCGCTATTCCAGTCAATTTTGCACCAATAATTTCCGATCCACTAACACTTATCCAATAATCATTTGGTGATATTTACTCTAGCATATTTTACGCATGTATTTATTTTGGTGATATTTTACACATGTAATAAATATTTCAATAAAGGTAAAATAACTAACTGACCTACTTTAAAAATCATCATTATTCATCCTATATTTTATTTTTACCTAATTTCTATCATCAGCAATAAATCTATCGAAGTTTCAAATAAGTTAATTGAAATCTCGATCTTTAACAAAAATAAGAATAATATAATAAATAATTTTACTCTAATTCTTTTAAAATTGTTATACTAAGTGTTTACTCTGAGATTATTTTTCTACAAGGGTAGTTTCAGGGCAACTGAGTCTTAGTTTGTATCTTGAAAAATGTTATTTATGCCTTAACGAACTTCTCGAGAGTTAAGTAAAATACACCACAATTTGATGATGTGTTTGCTTAAAAGTTAAATTTTATATTGTCTGTAACTATTTCTTTGTAATGATAAAATTGCTGAAGTTTAAGTAAAAACTGCAATTATGTGAACATTTTTAATACACAGGAAAAGGAAAACTGAAATACGTGTATAATTGCGTATTGGTATTTTGTGAATCCCTTTAACAGGTTTATGATTAATATTTTACGATATATATCCATGTATTTCAATCCAAGGAGGATTATTTTCGAGATGTGTATACGAAGATGTATTATATGAAAACTCCAGAAAGTCTTAAATAATTAGAATACATTTTTAAAAATATAATAAGACGATTTTTCAAATTTATCGTCAAATCTTAACTGTATTTAAAATTAAATATTAATAATAATGGAAATAAATTTAATTTAAATTTTGAATAGGAAGAAAGGGAGAAATTTAATTATTAAAGTATATCTGGTTCGTATTTAAAAAACTCAAAAAAATATTCGTGATTCTTTAATATATCTTACATATGTATTAGTCTTATTTAATTATAACTTTATCTTTGAATATATCTTAGAAAGAATATTATGAAAAAAGTTAATTCGTCCTTTCCTTACTTCTGAATTTTTCAGTTCTTAAATTTCCGTAGAAAATAAAAGTAGTTCTAATTTTGTATTAATTCTTAACTTTCGAAAGGAGAGTTTACTTTAGATTAGTGAAACATAATGACTAATTAACTTACTTTACAGACTTTTTATTTACATTTAAGGGGGTTTGTTTCTAATTAACTAATGAAAATAAATCGTGTGTCATTTATTTCTTTTAATTAATACGCAAAATAGATTTTTTTAAAAAATTGTCAACCTCATTTGCCGATCTAATTAGTACTTAGTTATCTCAGTGAAATAAGTTTTTGCTTAAAAATCGTATAAAAATGCTCGACTTTCTAATTAATTAAAAAATAGCCCTCAGTTACGACGATAAAAATGAATTAGATTTAAGTAATTTTGATACACTGTTTTTAAATCTAGAAACAGTGTGTGATAACCTGAAAATGCTTCTAAACTACAAGCCAAAAGCGAGTTTAACGAATTTAATTGACTGTTTTGAATCAATGTAACTTTAGAGCGGGTATCCCCAACCTTTTTAAAAAAAATTAGAGCTCATTCTAGAGCATCGATGGTGTGTCGGGCATACATTTTTTTTTGAATATGAACATATAACTAGCAATAAGTACAACATGGCATTAGGTGGCCGCGGAATCGCGACTGGCAGTGTTTCCGTCGGATTGTGGGCTCAAATTCCGATGCTATTAAGGACCCTCCGTATTATGGGGTTGATGCCTGTTAAATATATCGAGGCTCCTAGTCCCTCTATTGGCGTGGCGTGAAAGTTTGGAGAAGGAGGTATCAACTTAGGTGCTGCCTTCGTCACATGACCAAGATTCAAAATTACGATGTCTGGTGCCGATAGTCCTGGTGTTGCTTCTATGCGGGACGTTAACTAAGCAGTCACTCAATCAATTATTCAATCAACATGACATTAGCAAAATACTTATTAAATGGGAATTTTCCTTCGTAGATGGTATCATAATTTTGAACTAATAGTCACGCTCTTCATATGATGACATCTATGAAGAGTGACATGTTGTACAATAATATGTATAAATAAGCACTATAATATTTTTAATGCATGAACTTTGGACTTTTTTAAATAACTGGAAAGAAATGACAAATCGCCTGGGATCATATTTTCAAATTGGGACAAGCCCGGTAAAACTGGGACGTCTGGTAAACCTAGTTAAAATGATAAAAATATAATTACCAATACGCGCTTATATTTCTCTATTTACTAATTATATAAAAAAAAACTACGTAATATTTTATTTAGAACTTAAATAACTTTTTATCGTAGTTGTACATAAGTGGGCAAATGCAAAAGCGTCGGCACGCTCTGCAGTGCTCGTAGACATAGGGTTAGGGACTCTATTCAACAAGCTTCAGAGGGATTGTTAACGACGGACTTCGTACTTACAATCAAGGTCAAATGACGGAGACCAGGCTTGGAAGCTAGTATTTCACTATTCTTATATTTATATGACACAAGTACTTATTGAGTTCATCCCACTTTTAATTTATTCCAATAAAAGTAACACCACCAGCGTTGCAAGTGGTTCAGAATAAATCCCCTCCAAATAGGACATATTGTTAAAAAAGTATGAAAAAATGTATTCGAGGTAAGAATTATACTCGTACATTCTGGAACACGCCTGTATTCGTCGAGATTATTCATTTTTTAAAAATTAAGGTAGTAAACAAGATAAAAAGTAGAATTCTACAAATTCCCATCGTTCACAAACGCTACTTGGTTCAATTATAGCTCATTTAGTGTGCCTATGGCCCACTTTTGACGATGGACGTGACAGAAGTTTAATGCGGTGGTTCTCAATCAATGGTCTGGTAAACATTCGCGCTCGATGAAGACACTTCGGGGTTTCCACGAAGAAACAAAATTTACATTTAAGAAATGTAAAGAAAAATCAATATAATTTAAAATAATATTTTATGGACTGTAATCAGCAAATGCGAATGACAATTAATTTTTTTAGCGATACATCGTAAACTTATGCTCTTAAAATTCCTGTGACTGAGGTGGTCGTGTACTAGACTGAGAGATATAGAAAAATCAATTAAAAAAATCACAATAATTGTAACGGTAAGAGTCCATTCGAAATATTCTATATTCAAAATGAATATTCAGATCTAACAAATAAAAAAAAAAGCAGTTAACTCATTTATTTTCCGCGACATATCTTGGCGAGGTAGGATTTTCAATAATAGTTAATAACAAAATAAAGAACAAAGAGCTACCAAATTTAAAGAGGATATTCGCAGAGCTTTATTTATTTCTATGATAGCCAAATCTTCCAGGACTATATCTTCATTCACCAGATTAAATTCGGAGATTATTTGACAGGGATTTTGAATAAATATGTTGCATTAATCAAATACCAATTTCATTCTTAAACAAATGAAGACTTTAACGTGTACTTAAATTTTATGTTTCTTGCCATAAGTGTTCCCTGCGAAAGTGTCGGATTTAGAAGGTCCCAGATTTCAAAGAGTTATTCCCACTTTGAAGTATACATAATTCAATTTTTAAGGGCAAAGATATTGCTTGAATTAAAGCTTTTTATTATGAAGCTTTTATTAAAGTGCACAAAAGATAACACAACTAATTTTATTCAAATGTAAAATGATCACATCCAATTTACTAAAATTATCATAAATAGAGATAAGTACGTTATCATTCTGCCAGATTATTAAGTTAACACTATAAGACAAGCCAGTATAAAATTTGCTTTGCAGTGGTCGTATAATTAATCAAATAAAACTATGAGCCAGCGAATCCTAAATCGTAGAGTACCAGAGCAAACAAGGGAATATGTCTAGATCACAAATTTGATTAAATGATAGGATCCTGGTTTATTTTGCTCGATAAAAGTAACGGAATGATGACAGAATTCACTACCTTTTAGAATGAGGACAGGATTCAAATTCCATTAAATGATAGTAATAATGGACGTTGAGTTCATCTTCTAGTGTTACATTAAATGTAAAGTAAAATGTTTAATTGAAGTCAGTTGCTCCATCTTTCCTTATAGAGTGACTTGTAGTCTCTAAAGATTATACTAGTCCTTCCCATTCCTTATCTATTGAGTATATAGAGATCAAAAGAAAGTATTGTCATATCAAATTTTTAAATTATTTGCATTACCTTTTTTTATATCTTTTTAGTCATCTAAAAAGTCCTGTGTCTTGCATTTATTTAATTCTTTTAGTCGGAAATTTCAAATTAAAAAAAAGATCTTTGAGCTTTATGCTAGTGTAAATTCAATTAGATTGGACGTTTTAGCTGACACTACCTCCAGGACCCCCCCCAAGTCTAAGCTGCATAATATTTACTGTATCTGGTGTAATAAGTGGACATTAAATTTTAGCTCTATCTCATGACTAGGAGCTAGGAGTTAAAATTCTGGTGCAAGTTTTATGAACTGGGAGAAAAACTCACATAATGTTTTTAATACATGTATACATATAGGATTACTTGATTTATAAAACTTACAACAAAAGATTCAAAGGACCATAGAGTGAAAATAGGAGATCTAATCATTAGACTAGGGAATCAAGAGTGGTCAAGAGATGGAGCACTCGTTTCTGCATAGTTATCTCTGTAGAGACAGTGAACTATCCAGGCAAAAACAACTTTTTTATGTATTAGCATTTAAGAACACACACGCAACAACCACACACACACACAAACACACACACACACACACACACACAAAAACACCACAACACAAAAATGTATATATAATTAAGAAAAAAGCGTTTTATGAAAATGAATTCTCAAAACAGTTGTTTTGTATATCAGTGTCAGAATTGAATTCGAAGGATCTGAAATCAATAGTCAATTTTTAAAATGAGTAGATTTGATAACTATCAAAACTTATCAGGTAAGTATATTAGTAAAATTGTGTTTAGTATAATTAAAACAGAAACACTATCATATGGGTGAGATCAACCTTTTTCATCCAATCCATATTTCAGAAAATTTTCCGCCGACTTCGTGATTCTGTATCTTTTTTTTGTTAATGTGAAACAAACAAGAGAGTGTCGTTGCTCAACTGGATGAGATCGTAGTCATTCTTGCCATGTCTGAGGCAAAAAGAAAAAAAAAAAGATTATGATATTTATTTTTGAAGAATAAAATACGCTACGAATCGACATATTAATTCGTAAATCAAAATTTATAGTATATGTTAAGACAGTCTGACTTTGTTTTGCTGAACTAATAACATATTAATAGATTGGATTGAGGTTGTCACTACAAACTCAAAGTTTTCACTACAAACATAAAATGAACAACAATAAATCGTGATATTACACACTTGTGATTTGATCTTGTGCCATCGATTAAAAATTCTGTTACCATAATAAATATTTCAATGTAGAATGTATACATAGATCAAGTAAATCATAAAATTTATCCTTATTCAAGTACGTTTCAGATCTCAAATGGCTGATAAATTTCTCTTTTAACTATATCACAACACATTTCATAAAGTTCCTTTGTATCTTCCGGCAATAAATTTATGTACAGCGAATGGTGTCTACACTAAGCACAAGATATTTCTTAGATCCCTGAAGTCAGTTTCAAATTCAGTTTCAAGTCAGATATCAAAGTGTATTTATGCGACGCCTGCGCTGAAGTCACAGTTACCTGTGATAACATGTAAAGTGAGTAAGATTTTTGTCGTCAGCT
Organism: Nephila pilipes; assembly: GCA_019974015.1. NCBI lineage: Eukaryota > Metazoa > Arthropoda > Arachnida > Araneae > Nephilidae > Nephila > Nephila pilipes. The sequence continues at coordinate 1,243,908 of BMAW01006734.1, forward strand.
GTAGTTTCTATAGGCTGTAGTTCTATCAAGCTGTAGTTTCTATTTCCAAGTTCATTTGAAGCCTGGTCATAGATCTCATACACGTTATTCATCAATTGGAAGTCTTTTCCTTGAGCCTGGTATTATGTATTCAGGTGGTTAGTTATATTTATCAAGTCTCCGTCACTTTTACCTGCAAACTCTGGGATACTTTTCAGTTTGCATAGAATGATTATATTCTTGCAACAAATATAAATTATTCTTTTTGGGTGTTGGTATAGTTAACGACACTGCTGGACCGTTTTAATGAAAACAGAATACCTGTAATACTAATGCATAATAATAAGAAAGACTTTGTAATAGCACTAATTGAAAAGTAGGTACGCAAGGAACAGTATAATACAGATATTTTGTTAGTACGCATATGCTACTCGACGGATGTTGTCGACAATAATTTAAAAATACTTTGAATGATATTACTATGAAGAAGTAAAAGCTGGATTGACTTAATGCTTAGAATTATTTGATTTTAGTAGATAATATACTTGTACATGTATGTGGTAAAGTAGTTTGAACTCTCTTATTATAGATATGTATTTATCTCTTTGACCACAAAATTTTCCAGGTGTCATTTGTGATAATGCAGACAGAATTATGACCTTCTGAACGAATAATAGAATGTCACGGATTGTCAAGCAGCGTAATTATGAGTCCCGATACACATAGGCACTCGATACACATAGACACTCTCGATACAGTAACTGATGCATAGAGATTCTCCACTGATTGTGATACACATTCAAACTTAGAGTTCGTTTTAAAATCCAGTTTTAACACAGACATAAAATAAACGGTAGTTCTATCAATGCCACTGAGATATTCCATGGTAATGTGTATTCGAACGACAGTATAACGTTCTTTTGGTGGTATATCGACATAGGTCAAATGGTGGTTCGCGAGCCGCATGCGGCTCTTCAAAAGTTTATTGCGGCTCAATTATTAAGTGAAAATATTTGTTATATTTTAAATTTCTCGAATCGTATAAATGCAGTACATGCAGCCACAGGAAATGATTCGTACAGTTCTTCGGCGCCTGACTCTACCTTCGTAAAATATAGTTGATACCAATACACTTGTTCTTAGACCTCATGAAGGCCAGATAGGATCCCACAATCATTAGTGTATTTAAAAACAGGGCTTCAAATTGGAACTGAACCATAACCGTTATTTTGTTCAATTAGAGCAGAGCTGAACCGATAAAAAGCATCACTTTATTTCGATTTGTCCATGTTTGGTAATTTTGTCTGAAACGTATAGGCAAACCCCAAAATGTTTTAATTCTCAATTAATTTATTAAACTGCATCTGAAACACTAGTGAAAATAACAAATTATTTAACTAACAATATTTTATAAGTAATCTTTGGTTTCTTTTCCATCACTCTTCATGTATTTCCATCACAAAACCACATTAAATTCAATCAACAAGCCAGTCTCTTTACTCTCTAGTTATATAATCTTAAAACAAATGTATATTATACAAGAAACTAATTAAAAATAATTAAAATTAATACTCTCTATCACATAGTTTCTGATCTTTAAGAGTGAGGAGTAAGGAGTATAAAATAAAATAAATAAAAACTTATATGTATCGATTTCATACTTACGTTAGTTAAAATTAATAAGAAAATGTGTATTTCTGCCTGTAATCTGATCTTTCTATTCTTTCTTTCATCTCTTTTCATTCCTTATGTAAAATGAAGTATGTGTCCTGAAAATAAATGCTTATTTAACCTCTAAAGTTCATGGCATAGTTCACACAGTAAGAGTCAACGGACAGACACTCTAAGTATTTGATTGTTTGGTGTCGTTACTCGATATAGATGGTGCTGAGCTTCATTACTATCTGAAATATTTTGATCACCATTAACTATAAATGAACTTAAAAAGTGCTTAAATGAATTTTGACGATTATTTCGAAGATTTAAATAAAACCAGCAATTTCATTATTGTATTTTTAAAATCGTTTGAAATTAATGTGATTAGCAATGAAGTTTACAACGGATATATATTTACTTCCTAGAACATCAGGAGAATTAAATTATTAAATACGTGAGTTGCATGAAGATCAAATGTTTCATAAATCAGCGAAATCGATAGTTGAATTTTGAAATGTGTTCATAAAAATTAAATTCAAAATTTTAAAATGCTGCCTTATCATTTACAGTCAGAGTTTGAATTTTGTTATAATTTTGAAGCATTGTACTCTTTGATGAAATTTATTAAATCTAAGTTCAGTTGACAACCAGCATCTAACAGAATTAATAAGTGAAGTTCAGTTTCTAATTAATGGTTTCTTTATTTACATTGCTTACTGGAATTCAAAACATTAAGCTTTTTACTAACATTGGGCTCAATTGAGCTGAAATGTTCTTGCAGGTGTTTTGAATGATAATAAGATATTTAATCATAATTAATAAAATCAATGGATTAAAGAAATAGTGATATGGACTCTATTTTACTGACATTGTTGTCTGGGTCAAAACTTTAAGCTTTTCTCACCTTTTAAAGTTCTCAATTCAGTTGTGAAGTTTCTATACACGATTGTTTGGGATGATACGATAATTTAATAGTGGAAATTACTGAAAATTAATTGATTAAACTAATTATTTTAAATAATAATTAAATTTACGCCATTTCTCTTCATATCATGAAATCAATGCTTAATTAAAACTTTTGTATTTATTTTAGATAGTCAATTTAACAAGCATCAGATAATAAAATAATTAATGAAACTAATTATTGAATAAGTCAAATTTGACTCAATTTGCACTTCTAAAATTCTAAAGACATAAAATTATATTTATGCAAAATGTAGAGTTTGAAAGAGCCCATGTTCGGAAAACTCTCGTTTTACTGGTCATTTTAACTGTCAATAGATTATCAAGTTTCTACATTACCATAAATTCAAATGTTGCCTTATAGTAGCTAGGTAAATAAAAATTATTTGTAAATATGTAAAGTAATCAAATTCATTACAATTCCAGTTTTTCTAAACTTGGATGCGACTAGATTTTCTAGATAGAATTTTAGTTCTTGCCAAAATTTGTGGCCATCCCTGTTTATAAAATATATGACACATTTATGTTTATTCAGCCTTGATTCCATGACCCCACTACATGACTCATGGTGAGACGTGTTGGCCACCCATATCCTTAGAGCTTCAAAATATTTAAAAATTAAGTGATAAATAACACCCCATTAAACCTAATTAATACATGACAGAATTGAATGTATAAAAGTCAACATTACAGTGCAGAATAGTTCAATTAAATGTAGTACTTTACCAAATAACGTAAATAAAACACCATCTTTTCCCAGTTTTTGGACAAAATCAGATATGTAAAATTTAGGAAAAAGATGAAATATTCAAAGTCTGATGGAAATTAGATACAGGGTGAAAATTTACAAACATATTGAAATGTAAAAGAGTAATTCAGATTCTCACAAAATATTAAATGAACAACAGAACGAGTTATTTGTGCTTCACAGGTATTTTGATTTCTTCTGAAACAAACAGCAGCTTTTAAAGGATTTTATACAATTTCAAGCATTTCAGGTATTTATATTTTTAGCCTAGATTATTCTTGGAATGTTTTAAAATATTGAAATTACAATAAAATTAAAATAATTTAATTTAAAATTAAAATCTTATAAATAATTAAACACTTATAAACTGTATTTTGAAGGAAATGGTACGAAACAGTTTCCAGTAGAACAACTAAAAATAATTCTGCCACATTAATACATTTGAAGGATGACAGGTCATTTGAAATTAATTTTGTGAATTAATCTCAAATTCAGTGCAAAAATAATTTGTTATAAAATAACAAAATGCCTATAGCCTGAAATTGAAATTCACATCTGAATAGAACAAGATATGTTCACTACTGTAATATATAATATATATACTCTCTATATATAATATTAAATCAAAGAGATTCTTTATTCATTCTGTCTTCTAAAATGCCGTGATTAATAAACAGCTCAAAGTCATAAATTCAAATATTTATTTCATTAAACTTTTCTAAATTAATAATAATAGCTTCATTCTAGTCATTTTGATAAAGATAATAGCGGCATGAATTAAAGATTCTGAGGATGGTGGTTTTCCTTCCAAGTGGACTTGAATTTTGCTGTTTTATAGACTGTCTTGTAATTGTAGCTAATACACACCTAAATCTAAGTTGTAAATTGCCCATTGGCGTATTTGTGGAAGTCTGGAGGCCTTGCTGCCAGCTTAGGTGTCGACCCAGTCACTCTCGACAGTGGTTGATTGAAATTCTTTGCCTATATCTCTGATGTTGCTTGAAATGTGAGCATTAATAATCAATCAGCCAATCAGAAAAAGGTAAAAATGCATATTAAATTCACTTAAAGAAGCAAAAGCTATTTTGTATCAGGGTATGTGTCTATTTATATACTAAAATATTTCAAAGCACTTGTTACCTATACTTTGTAGTATAATAAAATTTTTAAAAGTTCGAATACTCTGAGTCCATGTACCTGGTTCAATGTAATCACAGCCAGCGTTGATTTCAGTGGAGGATATAACTACTGATGAAAGACCTGTAGTATAGCAAAAGTGCGTATTGAATCTTTCGAGGATTAATGTTCTCAAGTTGAGATGCTGTGAAGTTTAGAGGAAAGGGGAGTTGTTCAGGAATTCGTCTCAAATCCTTGGTCCTTAATTATTAGGTATGTCATAATAGCCTCATGCTTCTAATTACGACGTTTTATAAGCTTAATCAATGAATAACTTGACAACATAACATTCCTATTTGCCAAGATTTTAGCTAAACTAAATATACTAACACTAAAGGTCAATAAGTTGTAAAGAAGACGTTAGACAGATCTCACACACAATATTTATTCATAGTTTTGTACTATAACGTAAACATAACTCTCCAAAATGCTGTAAATATATTTGCTGTCCACTAATATCAGAGTGCTTGAGTCTTGCTAAAACGTCAGAAGTTGGCTCGACTTCTAGGCTCCACTAGGCCGTGGATAACTTATTTTGCGATCGTCTGACAATGGACAGCATGTTCAGCAATTGCAGTCACTCGGCAGCCTCAATCAGCCTCTCTCGCTTTTAACTATATATATCTCTCCTTCCTTTATTTCTACCACCTCTAATTTAAATACTCACGTTTCATTTGATTTGGGAAGAAGTGTTATTTTAGCAATCAAATCTTAGTTAAAGGCAAGTTGTGAAGAAGTACGATAGCCCAACGTCACAAACATACAGATGAAATATAATGAAATAAATGGAAACTTTTATAGGCTATTTAAAAGTTGTGAAACACTTTTAGTAGTGAAAGGGGAAAAAGATTGTTGTAGCGTTACTTCCAGCTATTTTGTTGTTACAGTAAACATTTCTTTGTAATAAAATGTCTTGATATTTTATGTTATAATTTTGAACGTCAATATAAGATTTTAACCAAATTTTCGTGAACAATACACGTAAATAATTTTTATCATAGATAATCTTTGTTCCGATATCACAATATACAGAACTATATATTGATAAAATAAATCTAATTTATGTGTTCAATTTTGTAAGAAAATTAAATATGATATCTTTAATGAAATGGCTTGTGGACATATCCCTAATTTTAAATAACCTATAAAATTTTCAAAGGAATTTTAGATGTATGGCTAAGATTGTTTGCATGAAAATGTTAAATTTTATTTATAGCAGAAAATAATAACAAATTGGTTTAGAGTGTCAAGAAAAATGTACACTTTAATTAATATTTTCCATTAGGAAGCATAACCTTATCTCTAAAGATTACTTCCTTTCTTTCTGTTGGATGATGATTAACAAAGTAATACTCAGTAAAACAACGAAGGTCAAATATCTTTTATACATAATAATTAAACATAATCATTAAAGCTCAACAGCTTCACTTTTGAGCAATTACCAAATCATTTAGACCCATAGTAAACTTCTTTTCTTTGGTTCAAACTTTAGTTGGGACAAAGAAGATTCTGTTCTGCAAAGATATTTAAAAGAATCAGTATAAATCTTGTAAGAAAATTCTGATTTTCATACATTTATTTTATTTAAATGAATGAATGTAACAATTGTACAGTTAAATAAAACATAAATAAAACTTCAGTTGCATAAGAAAAATGAGTAAATAAAGTCTAATTGCAAATATTTCAGAAATGAAGAGGCAAAATAAATCAAAATAATACATTCCATTCAGCTGTAGTTAGGCACCATCCCTTTAATTTATGAAGAAATAATCAGAGTAACAGACACTTCCTAGTTTAAATGTAAAATGGAAAAATATAGATAAAATGCAGTGCATAGCTCTTTTAGCTGTAGTATATACAATGGCTAACTCCCTTCAATTATTTGGGCAGGGTGAAGTGTGACTCTGAGATAATGTCTATTAATTTTCAATGCAAATTAGTAGATGGATTTACATGGTACATAAACTGTACATCTCCTTATCAGGATGAATCTAATATGGCACCCTTTATTTGCATCTTGTAGTTATTAATTTTCTATTAAATATTGTATAATAAGTTAGGTGGGTCTCAAATATAATGCAGTGAAATATTAATGTTGCTTATTTGTTTGCAGTTCTCGCATACCTTATGACAAGACGGTACAAAATATATTATGAAATTAAATATAGACAAGAACTTATAATATTTTATTGACTCACATAAAGTTCAAGTGTTTATATTGATCTTCTTGTGCTTCTTTGCTGGATGTGTTATAGAATACAAAGTAGCTGAAAGGATGAAATTAAGCTAAATTCCCTTTCTCTGGACAGTGAGGTTATCGATCATTTTATAAGTGCAGGAAGATCTTCAGGTGTTTTTACCAAGTATGCCCTTGACTAGTGGATTTTCAAACCTATGAATTGATATTGCCATTACTTTCCCAATATTTCGTATTTTGATTTTTCCATTCCTTGGAAATCCATGGCCTGGCAGCTAAATCAGAAAAGGGTGACATATGTTTCTCATGATGACCTTTCAAATAATTTGATTTTTCTTGATGAGATGAACACGTATTTTCTGTGGAAATCATAGTTTCATAAGTTCAGGCTATAGGTGCCTTATATGTATATTTTTACTATTATAACGACTTAGCATTTTATTATTTACCTGAGATTTATCATTTATTTTGTTTAAATATCAGGAGATATAATTATCGTCTACTTTTATTAATCTTTTACTTCTTCTTTGTATCTTTATAATTTGTTTCTTCTTCTTGCTTCAATAAATATTTGATGCTTAATTTTCTTTTGTGGCTAGATTTTCTTTGGTTAATTATATTTTATTTTTGACATCGTTGGCATAAAGCGATAATATTTATTTCGTTTTCTTACATCAGTCTCCTTTTCTCATTGTTAAAATTCAGAAGGAAAAATCTTTTCAGAGAACATTTTAATGAATCTCGTTTCTCCTTCAAATTTTGTCAAATTTATCTACCTGCAAGTTATTGGTAATACTAACTATGAATCGTCATTCTCCTCTCTTTGATTGGATTAGACTGGATTTCAGTGTCATTAGGCTCCGTCTCATTTGATTTCATACCAGAGAAATGGCAACCTTTTGATTTGTTTTCACTTTGCCATATTTTCATGAGGTTTAACATCTCAAACTAGGCCAGTCCCATGGGGTGCAAATGAGAGTGGGAGAATCTCTCTAAAAGTGTGGTGCTGTTTTGAAGATCGATAATTTTGGTAGAAAGTGGTTAATGTTCAGTGGTCTGTAGCTGGGATTTTATTTGGTTCCCCAGATCAGATCTTACAGAAAAATCAGGCTATTTCAAGCGTTCTCTGTCTCACTATATACTGATATATATATATGCTCTCCTATACCATATATATATATATAATGATTTAACACCCAAAGTGTGGTACTTCAAATAATAAATTAACTTTCTAGTTCATCCATTCTGAAATCAAGGGAGTTCATTCTGCTAGTCCCTTCCAAAGTATCCTATAGTTTATTTACATCACGCTTGAAGGATTAAATTCTGTGAGCTAATTACAATCTATCAAAACAATCCTTTTTAATTCCTATCTATATTTCCCTGAGATCCTTATTCACTTATCACGTGCTTATGAGCGTTTGAGGGAGTTTTCCAGGTATATAAAAACGCAGCATGAAAACGTTCTCTTTTCATACTGCAGCACATCTTTTCCATGTATTCTGCTCTTACTTAAATGATGCCAGCCAACCTAATGAAAATGGTCTCACTCACAGCTTTAAATAAGTAATTTAATACGCCTGGAGGAGGCTTATCTGATATTATGTGCTTTACAAAAGTCGATGAATAATGTTGCATTTAGCCAGTAGTTCCTCACTGGTGAAACGCAAGATTTAATTTGATAACCATGAGTGAGATGACACCAGGCAAATTCTATAGATTCCGTTTCCAGGCCAGGGAATACCCCGAGCCGCATGAGATACTTCCAGCTGAAATCGGCAGCGTGCCAGTCTTTGCCCCTGACCATCGACCATTTGAAATACCGATTAAATGTCTCCATCAACTTTAAAGTTTTTCAATACGTATACTGAGATGTTCCAGTAACCATGCGACCTTCTCTCATTCCAGAACAAACAAGTGGAATTCCTAGTGGGAAGCAGTACAGAAACTACCATATATACTTAAAAGACAAAATATGATATTTCATCTGGGATTGATATTAAGTTCAATTTTATTGAATTTCAATTTATTAAATTTATAAAATTAAGTGGATCAGGTAGTAATAATAAAGCACTATTTCTTTATGAATTGATTATTGTGATAACATTGCCTAGTGTAGTTAAGGTGGTATTCATTTAAATTTTGATACTTAGTTCTTATGAGTAAAAGTTAACATATTTTGGATTAAAATGTTATAAAGTGTTTTGAAAATATTACATCATGTGTTGTGTGTTATCAAAGTTTGGAATTGATCTAAAGTGTCTGGTTCTACAAGGTTATAAAAATGTGATATTATTACCATAGATGAAACCAACTTTTAGATTTAATTCTAAATGGATTTTAGGCCTGCAGTCATATGAAATAACATTTATTTTGTGTCAGTAAACAAAGTTGTTTATATTTAATATTCAGAATATTTTGGTAGTATTTTTGAAACCACAAATTGAAATCTTATTATTGCTACAAAGGTAAAACTAGAAAATAATGTGGCTATAAATGTGAATGATTTAAATTTTAATTTTGCTATAAGAAAATATTTGAACAATGTTTAGTAAGATCTGTGTGGTGGATGTTGATATTATAGAAATATCATAGATTTACATATTTTAGTTTGAATTGAATAATTATTGAAATATTTTAGATTTGAAGGCATATTGTTGACAGAAGCATTACTTGAAATGATAAATAATATATTGATTTAAATGATTGTTGAATAAATGTATACTTTATGAAATGAAATATTATATGGTTTAAAATGAAAATAATGTTTTATAGCAATGAGGAAAATTTTACAGATATTTTAAATTATCAATAATACTATTTTAAGTTTAAAGATGTTTGTATTTAAAGAATGTGTGTCTAGTTTAGGTGATTTCTAGATGAAGTAAATAAAGAAGGGTGGATAATTAATTTAAATGATGAATAATATGTATAAGTAATAAACATTAAAGTAGAATAGCTGTTGGTTGATATGCGAACAAGTGTAACAGTTTATCAACCACATTTCTTCAATAATTTTGAACAGTTTGGTTTGAAATTGTTGTAGACTAAGACAATAAGAAAATGTAAATAATACAAACATACTTTTATAACTACTTTTTAATTTTATTATTTGTAAAATATTTAAAAACTTGCATTTCATGTCTATTGACATTCTAACGCCTGTGAAAATAGAGTTTAAGTTTTACATATTCATTCTTCTTAGAGATGCATGTGGAAAATTTATAGCATGTGGATACTGTATGAGTCTTGTCATCAGTGATCAAATAAATTGAATTTAAATTGTCAATTAATCTTTGAAATTTTATACTTGACTTTTATATTCTTAACTTTGATTTACAAAATGCCACATATCTACTCAGTTGTATTTTATTTTTACAGTTTAAGAATTTGTTAGATGTTTTAAACTTTTCTACTACACAACAATTTATTTTAATTATTATTTAATATTTTGAATATCTTTAAAATTATGTGTTCTAAAAGATGGAAAGTTCAGGCATAGAATTTTGATTTTAAATTTAAATGCAGATTATTGGTCTTAACTTATTTTAAACATAACTCTAAATTTTAAACTGATTTTCTTTATTTATAAGATAAAGTTTATGTGTTAAAATTGCTTGCATCCGCGTCTTACGGAGGGAAAATTGTAATGATTTAACGTTCAATAATTCTCTAAATAATAAATGCTTTCTATTCTATCTCATTCCTAATACAAAGTAAAGAGTTGTTCTTATTTCACAGTCCCTTCAGTATCCTATGGTATTACATCCGCGCTCTTGAAAGAGTTAATTCTGTAAATAATTATAAATCTATCAAAACAATCCTTTTAATTCCCTATCTACTTCCTGAATCCCCTTATTCTTACCATTAAAGCGTTTGATGAATTTTCTAGTATATAAGCAAAACACAACGAAAACGTTCTCTTTCCTTACTGCGCTTGCTCTTTTCATACAATTGTTCTGTTCTTGCAAAGATAATTAAATGCAATGAAAATGGTCTCTCTCTCACAGCTTTAAATAAAAGTAAAGTCACTAAGCCTCATTCTATTATTGATGGTATGTTACTTTGAATCCATGGGAATGTTTACATATATATATGTGATATATACCGTTAGTAGTATATACAATTATATACTGATATATATATAAATAGGATAATTTATTTCAATTAACTAAATTCACCTTCCCATTTAATCTTTTGTTTTCAATTTCATATTCGAATCTGATAATAGTTTATTTTGAGCAATGATCACTTTAACCTTAAAATTCCAATCCCAATTCATTTACTTTTTGTACAGCCAAACTATTTCACATAACCTTCCAGACCTAGTGAATAAAGCTGTCGGAAGAATTTCTGGCGTTGCTGCTCAGCACCAAGCTTTGATGGTACGTTTCACTTCATCCGTCAGTTAGTTGATTGGTTTTGCAGCATCTCTAGAAGAAACACGAGAACTATTTGCAGCAGTGCATGGTGACCTCAGTCAGAGTGACGAGATGACACCATCGTCGAACAGAAGTGATGTCCTTAAAGTGATTTAGGAAGGCAATAAAGAGAGTTACCAAAGGCGGTGCGCAACGGTGCTTCGTTGTTTCAACATCTCCATGCAGGGTTGACATATCTTTCAGATCTCCAGCACATCAGCGGCACCTGGGCACAAAGAAAGCAAATAAACAAATTACATTGAGAGGGTCGTATTTTGGGCTTTGGTGAGAATCTTTTAAAATCAGGAAAAATTTCTCACTGACATTACTTCTATCAAACTACGTATCTGTAGTATAGTAGTGTACAGCACCTGGGCACAAAGAAACAAAATAAATTACATTGAGGTCTGTGTTTTCGGGCACGGTGAATGTTTAAAATCGGAAAAATTCTGCTGACATTGCTTTTCTATCAGAGCTTCCCATATCAGCTATAGTATAGAGTACTCCAATATTGAAAGGAGGCAAAAGCAAATATAGAATATGATGGCAGTATGTTTTACAGAACTATGGTTTTGTTATTTAACGATATTTAATGTCTCAGGTATTGCTAATGAAGAATAGACCAATTTTATTCTCTTGTTGTGATCCCTTTTTAAAGAATCGCCATCATTTCATAGTTCATTTATTCAATTATACTGAAGCGAAATTAACTGAATCTTCTAGTTTATATACTATTAATATTCTTAGATACTGAGATGGAGACAGAGTAGAAAATAAAACATACTTAAATGTTAAAGAAAGAGTTTAATTGCTTGTTTGCTTGACGGATTAGTTTCGTGATAACGGGTACTTTCGACAACACAGGACTTAATGGCGACCTCTAATTTCGGAAAACCAGATAGTGTGATGATGACATTTGAGCTGGCATTTTCCTTCTTTTACACCCCATGTGGGAAGACTTTGAGCCTCGGCAGATTTAGTGTGCATCCAGCTCCAGCTCGGTGGAATGCTAGTATCAGGTTCAGATCCATTAAACAGCTGCACAGCCTGGAGCCCACCGCTTGACCAGGGCCACTAGAGTTTAGGTATTTTATTTTGTAATTCTTTATTTGATTATTTATTAATATCTTATTAAGAAGTAACCTGGGAGCTATTGGCGACGGATCTCGTAATTTTGGTGCTGTCAGTGTTGTGACACTAAAATTGACTGGCACATCTCTCCCGAAACCCATTCCACGCCAACTTGTGGGACTTAGGACTGCGACAGAATTTTGCGTGCATCAGGCCTTTGCCTGTGAATCTTTTATGGCAGCAGGGCTTGAACACAATTCAATTGAAAAGTGGTCTATTTGCAATATTGTGACCATGCCTCGTCTAATTATGTGACTTTATTTTACAACTGGCGTGATTTAATTTAGATAAATCAGATCATGTGAATTAATAAAGTGTTCCTGAATCAATTAAGTTGTAGCTTATATTCGTTTCCCTAATTCATTGGCTATTATTTTGTTCTTTTCAAAACAAGACCTATTTTCTAACACCTCTCAGCTGGAGGCTAGTAAATTAATATCATAAATTAAAAACAGCTATTTGGTTCTTAGTCTATGTGTGTTTGTACTAGGATACTCGAAATGTGCGATACAAATGTGAATTAAAATTAAGCTAGACCTTATGGGTATAATTTTTGAAAGAGTTCATTGACTTTGTGTAGGGCTGAAAAGATTAATTTGATTAACAAGAATGAAAACAGTGTGCATGCTTATGGCCAATATCATTACTCTCAGATACAGTGACGATAATAATGTTTGCATAGTATTCCCTTCTCCGTGTAGTTGTATGGAATGATTTTGTAACAGAATGGTCTATTAAAATCATTACTCTATTATATAAGCTATTATGGACGTTTCTTTCAGTGAAATCAGAAATGCGTTTTAAATTCAAATTTACCTCTTTCATATAAGCTCATATTCATTACATATGCAAATACCGTTTTCTAATTGTAACAGAAAATACATATATGTTTATATAAGAGTAAATGCATTCTTCGTTTTGAATGTACATGAACTAATTAACAGCATCGGTTCAGTAACACGCGTGTTTTACATTTGCTTTACTAAGGCTCCTGGACAATTCCCACTTGAGATATTCTCTAGACATTGTGAAGAGATAATTAACCCATTATTTTCTTTTTATTAAATTCGGATCAATCACCTTCAGACGACGTCACGAGCTTCTCTAAGGAAGACATTAATACCTTTTTCATATCTATTTTATATGACTCACCATTTCTCAAGTGAAAATGTTCCAGTTAGGGATTATTATTATTTTTGTAAAGATTATTTCAAGACGTCGTGGTGGAAGATTAGTTATAGGTGCAACCATAATTATTAAAATATTAAAACTTATACAGGCAAGAATAAACCAATATTATCGAACGAATTTGAAAGGACAAGCAGTGGCAGAAAACCAAATGTACCTGAGTCTACAATGTGCAGATGATTAAAATGGATCGCTTCGATAAGTTTATTGTCGGGTACTAATGACAAAGAATGACAAAGAGAAAGGTTATAGGGTTGTGGAAAACATCATTTTGACAAATACGTGACTCTGACAAAGAAATGATGGAGTGCACCATTGTCTGGATCAATAATACAGGCAATCAATGAAGTTGCTGATGCTTTGATAGTTAGAAATATTAGCAAGGACTGGTTTGATGGATGGAGACAGTCAACTTGGTGACAGAAGTTTACCATTCGTTGTATTTTACTTATTGTAAAATTATCATGACCGTAATTTATTTTCTCAAATAATCGGTTACTCAACAATTTAACAAATGTTACACTTGAAAATTTGTATTCGCGGTAGCCCTGATCAGGTTGCTGATTTGAGCATTATTTTTGCTCGAGTCATGTGTTCGAGCGCTTAGAGGCCACTAGAGACCCGCCATGTAGTGATGCATTCAATCTGGTCGAGGTCCATTGGTGATGTAGAGCTTGGAGAGGAAATGGTGCTCCAGGTATCTGTCTCTTGATCAGTTCAAAGTATAGGATTCATCACGTCGATATTCCTTGTATTGCTTCAATGCAGTGATGTTAATGAGTAATCACAATTACACAGAAATTTACATCACGGTATCTAATGAAATATATTATCCTGAATCTCAATAATCCTGCTCACGGTAGTTCACTTAATCTACAGTTTAGTATCTACATAGACCCAGAAATACCATGGTAATAAGGACAGACCTTATTTTATTCAATTTTATACTCTACCAACTTATTTTATACCCCTCAACACATTATACAGAAGAAGAGAAAAATGAAAATCTTTCTGTAAAGCAATGAAATTATTCTTAAGGTTTGTAGCCCCAGTATCTTGAATTTAATTAATGAAGTGTTATCCTACTTTTAATTTACAGATTAAAATTAGTTAATTTTATTTACAATTTCAAAATGTAGACTGTTTACCGGTGATCTATATCTCGATTAATCAAGTTTTATTTATTTATCTCTATGCTCTGTGATAAATAAATGCGTGGGAATTTTAATATAAGATGCTTCATGTATGATCCGTGTTCTCTCTAACGATTGTCTCCTCAATATATATTTCCATCCATGTTTAATGTCAAGCGCAGCGGGCGTTATCTGGGCATCAAACAAGACGCGTATCTAACGATCCCAGGCTTTTGTGGATTACAACAGAGAAGTCGTTAATGTGCAAGGTCTAGACGATGATAGTGCTTAGAATAATCCACGATCAGTCCACAGTAGCTGTATACATGAAGCGTCCTTTATCTTAATCATTCTGGCTAACGTTAATTAATTTCTGTGGGACGTAATAATGTAACAATGTTTAGGGTTAATTAACTTTGAATTATACAGTTGCAGAATCAGTTCAGGAAGACATTTCATACTAATGTACGTTATATTTATTCGCGTCGTTACTCAATAAAGCTATGATCCACAGCGTTGAATTCGTGGGATTCCACATTGGACAGATAATTTTTCTCTGCTGGCAAAATGTGATTTTTACGCTAAACGTAGTAGCATATAATTGGATCAATATAAAATCACAAGAAAACGCCCTTTCTTCCGTTTGCAATGAAAAGTTCTTACATTCAGAAGGGGCTTTATAATCATTATGTAAATTTATTTTAAGAACTGTAATGAATTTTCCGAATATACCTAATTTCTTAGCAAAATTAAAAATTAAAAAGACTAGGTGTCTTCAAACTAGTTAATATTTGAAAATCTCACTTTATTAGATAGGATTACAAGAGTCCTCAGGTATACGAAACTTATGGAGGATTAATGTATAAAATAATCACAGTTGATATATTTATAACATAAATATCATTAACATAATATGTTAAAGTGCATTTCAGAAATGGAAATTTGGATGTGCTTTTGTTCTCGGAAGGAAGCATTGATCCTTTGAATTAATTTATTTATTTTTGATTTTCTTTCAAGTTCAATTTAAGCCTGGTCTTTTCAGATAAGATTTTTAAAGAAAAATCGTTAAGGATATTCATTAAAATGAGTCTGAAGATTATAAACATAAGCAAATGTTTGTCGTTTTCATATATGTTGTCGTTTTCATTCATATTTCAGACAGTGCCTTCACAAAACACACACACTGTGCTTATATATATATAATGAAATTCCGGTGGGATATCAGAACATTTTACTGACATCTGCCAATCTAAAGACCATCAGAGTGATCTTTCTTTCCCATGTGGATTTACTGTCTTTGGAAAACCGTGATTCCTTTATGACCTGGAGTTCTTTGTTTTGACACTCCTCCTTTATCAGCCAAATATTTTTATATTTTCTATTTTCCAAACATATAAATTGCAATGACAGCTTTTATTTATTTTATTTTGTTGTCGATATCGCAGTTTCTCGTTTAGATTTTAAGTTATATCTTGTATATTTTAAGTTTCTTCTTTATATAAATGCATTTTTCCGAGTTTTAGGGACGAGGGTCGACTATGTGAAGTGTTGGGGCTTTTATATAATATATATTATAGAGGTGCCACATAAAATTAGAACACCATATAAATTATTAACGTTCTCGTATTTATTTACCTATACAGAAAACATAATTTGGATTTTATTTTCTTTTATTTGTAGAAACAATAATATCCAAGATAAGTGAATAGGCCTCAGTGAAAATGTTCAGGTAACAGTTTCATTCATGTGTAAGAGCAAGAGGTAATGAAGCAGAGGTAGCTGCTGTGATCCAGTAGTCACTGCTCACCAGTTCACGGCCAGAGTTGTTTGCATCGATATGGATTCAAGTTCTAGTGCAACAGGAGCTCATCGACAACAGCAGAGATGACTCATGTGCAAATCTGTCTGGTTTCAAGTCCTCTCAATGGCGTGGTGGAAGTTAGGGTGTGGGATATCAGATAGAGTGTTATACTTGCTATGATCGTAGTTCAGATTTCTATGTTCATTGCCGACCCTTCGGGCTGCTTCAAAGTGTGGTCAAACCCAAATCAGCTGCTGCCACCCTTTTGCCAGATCCACCATTCTATACTGTTGCAAATAGAGTTCGAATTTTCAAAGCAAAATCAAACGTTTCATATCAAATGCATTCGAAAGAATATACTCTCATCTTGATACAAATCAAACTAGTCTCCTTGTAAAATGGTTCTAAACTTTCTTCAAATGAACTATTCTTTTGTAAATGAAGATTAACTAATTTTAAATAAAACCAAAAATACAAACCAATTACAATAATTTCAACAAGTCTCACCTTTACAAATTTACGTATTTTGTGTGATCAAATCAACTAGGTATTTAATTTAGATCTTTATTAGTTTTTCTGAAATACTCTAATAAAATAAATATTTACTCAATGAAGAGGTGTGAAATAGAAAAATTTTAAGTGCTGCTCAGTAAAATTGCATATTAATAAATAGACACAAGTAGTTTGACTACTAGAGTATTCCAATTCAACTATTACTGTACAATATAAGCTGCATGTTTGATTCTGAATACATTACATTTTACTAACGCAGATCTTAAAATGATTGTATATTTAGGCCTTTTACAGCCATATAATGAGTTTCAACAGGGCTCTTGATAAAGCACAATAAGTAAAATGCAGAAAGTTTCATTAGGATATTTATGAATTTATAATCAAATAAAATTATCTAGCTGAAAAATTAAAATAATAAAATGTACAGATCTTACAACTTCAGTTTAAAAGATTATCTATAAATTTACGTGAAATTCCTTGAATAATATATACATTTAGCAAGAAGTTATATCCACCATTTAACTAACTTCTGGGGTAATTTATTACAAAGAAGTTTGTCTGAGAATCTTGCCTTACGAAAATCAGGATCTATAAGTAAATTTACTGTATAAGAAGAATTAATAGAATGGAAACTAGAGGTTAGCCATAAGGTGAAAGTCTTGAAAATAATGCTAAAACATCACAATTACAAAAGGATTCGGTTGTGAGCAGAAAATTCTATTGACGAGTTTAATAATGACATACAAGAAATGCCTCATAACAATCTACCTTATTAGAGTCCTTACTTAGCTCTTAGATCATCATCATTGTTTATAGTTCAGTATTTAGTCTCTGTTCTGGTATTTTTCGTGATTTTGTCTTTACTAAATACAAAATTTTAATAATTTCTCACCAAAAGCTTTATCATTTATGGGGTGGGAACCTGGCGTGAATATCTTTGATTTTCCTCTTCCTGTTACAGGGACATTTAAGGAGTGAATCCTTGCAGAGCATGGTAGCCAAATGAAGTGATTAACGCAAATTAAATAGTAAATAAAGAATTGAGCAGAAGAAACATCTATATAAGAGGAGCTAAATTGAATATAAAAGTGCAGATGAGAGGTTAGGGAGGTGGTGCGAGGTTGCAGTTAATAGCATGTAGTCGTTGTTGACATGGATCTACATGGAGTGTGCTGAACATGGATCCGGGATCCATCGGAAGAAGCTAAGGAAAAACTCCGTCCCTTAACGCAAGTTAAATCCTATGACACTTGAATATACTGAAAATTGTTATTAGATGTTAAGTTAGACTGACCACAAACGTGGTGAGGGGCTGGGAAGAGTATATTTGTTGTCAGGAAATGAATCGATAACAGTAATCATCTGTCTCCTCATTTTTGATTGTTATATTTGTATGAGTTAGACTTAGTAACTAGTTATAATGACAGTAGAAGGGATTTGGTTCAGGTATAACTTTTAATACATTTATTCTTAAAACAACACTATTAAATGATTTCATGCATAAATTCAAGCACATTAGAATGGTCTCTATTCATAGCATTTACATCTATAATCTCATTAATTTATTCAAAGGTTTGTGACTTTATCTTTAATTATTTTCCGCAAATTTATAAAATTTTTAGAAATGATTCATTAGTGCTGAATTAGAAATTTTACCCAATTTATATTTCAAAGATTGAAATAATGCTTTGTAAATATATTTCTTTTTCCAATTATGAAGATTGAATAATCTTTAGATTATCTTATATCTTTTCATCTCGCTCAATTTTGAATTAAAACAAATTATAAATTTCATATTTACTTGGAGGAGTCTTAGACTTTATATGAATGAATATTTACTATTTTATTACTATATGTCACTTATGTACTATTGATTAAATGATCACAAGCTATCAGATATTTTCTAATGAAAAGCTTTCAGATACATCTATCTCTTTATTTGCCCAAGGAAATGAATCTGATAAGGTTTTAATTATAAATTTTCTATATTTCAGACATGTTTCTAGGTAAATAAACAATTTACAAAGCATAATATTTCATTAATTAAATCATATAAAATATACACGTCAATTTCGTAGGTTAACGTAATTTAAGTATCTTTGATTTATATTGCTCTAAATTATTTTCTCATGCTATAGCTCCCAACAAATTCATTCACTGAGTATGAGTCAAAATATTTAAAACTTCGTACAGATTTCAGTTGTTGATCGTAAGTTACATGTTTTATTTTTGTAGTTTCTGAAAATCTGTAGAATATTGTGGTGGTATGAAACTATCCTTAATATCACATATTCAAACGAAGTAAAGGAGAGTTATTTGTTTCATTAGAATTCACACATGTTGTCTATTTCAGCTCGAGCCATCAGGAGCCTTATTTAGATAGTTAGGGGCATCATGACCGACCTCAAGGCACCTTAGTGATCTTTCTCTCCCATAGAGTTTACTATCTTTGGTAAACAAGGAAGACGCATTCCTGGATACCCTAGCAACTCTTCTCTATTTCAAACTCTCTTTGTCAATCAATTTTTTACCTTTTCTATTTTTTCAATGGTCTTGATCACATTTGAATATTGTTTGGCCTAGCACATTTGAATATTGTAGAGTTCTGAGCTCGTACCTTAATTTTTACATTCACGCTATCATGAGGTCTTAGAGTCTGGACAGATTTAACTTGAGGTAGTCTGCCTAACCAGAGCTTCACAATCTTTTATAAGTAGGAGAATATTAAACTTTGGTATTTTTTTTGCGCTGCATATGTGCAATAGAAAATTTACCTTAAAGCAAGGGTGAGCAACCTTTTTGAAATAGTATCTTCTCTTCATTGTATCATGTTCACGAAAAAACGCTAATGAAGAGGAAAAAGACAGTCTTGTAGCAGGTTCATTGAGGGTACTGTTTGGTCAACCTAGATTTAAAATGCTGATATTATGAAAGAATGAAATTCTTATGTTAATTGATACAAATGATTAAAATGCTATTTAGCTTCACAGCTTGTGGAAATTTGCCAAATATGGCAACCCTCGTTTTCACAGTGGCTAGTTATGGTAGACTCATCAAGGTATACATGATAACCCTAAAAATCGCTCTAAGAGATGAGTTAAGCCGCAATGCAAAAACGTTTTTTTTTTTTTTTGTTGTTGTTGTAAATCTTTGAAACCTATAAAATTATACATAAGTTTTCAGAATTAATGTGATATGTGATCTTGGTGGTCTTTTCAGTTTGCGGCAATATTGTGAGATGAATAAATGATAGACTTTCGTATCTCCTCTTCTATACCTCTCAGACTTTCGTGTTTCTTTGCTAAAAACACCGTTGAAAATCCTATCTCATAAATATATGATATAGAAAACAACGTGTTTAGTGTTTTTTCTAGCTGGAACCCAGAGATCCGAAATAGCTCCAAATAGATTCTTCGCCTGATGGTAATTTAAATTTCTTGGCTTTTATACCATTCAATTGCAAGGCGTCCTTTTTCATAGAAACTCGGACCGTAATAGTCGAATGGTCATGCTCTCTATGTTTCCGTCGAGTTATGTATAAGAACCTTGATGTCATTAAAGACTCCCTTTCCCTCAAGTGGCTTTGGCTGATGTACATTAAATATGGTCGAGGTCCAATGATGATCGTGAAATCTTGCATGTTGTGGAAATTTGGAGAGAAGTGCGAGCTCAACTGTCGTCCTCGGCAAATTAGCCAATTATTCAAAATTAGCCGAATTCCGAAAAATTCCAAATTCAAAATTAGCCAATAGATATCGTATTGTTTTTCCAAGTACGACATTAATAAATATTCATTAAAACACAACCATGACCACTCTACCCCGTTTTCATGCATGGTCAAATTTCGTGGGATTTTATCATTTCGATTATGTTTATTTATCTTTAATTTTTTCAGAAAAGGGCGTTATTCATTTCAAATAAACATAAGCCATTTGGAAAATTCTAAAGTCTATTTCTCTCCCTTTGATAACGAAAATTTGAAGAATCAAGATAGGTGTTCGCAGTTTGACTTGGCTATCATCAACCATGAAGTTTACACAATGAAGCACCGGTACTTTATTTTTCCATGCATATGGAAAAATGGTTTTATTAACGTCACACTAAAAGCAACATGAGGGATATTGGCGACAGACTTCGCAATTTTGAACCTCCGTCAAGTGACAAGGACGACATTTTAGCTGGCACCCTCCTCTCCTAATTTCTACAACAAGACAACAGGAAGACTTTGGGCCCCGACAGATTTAACGTGCATCAGCTCAGGCTACACGGCGGGTCTTTTGTGGCCAAGGCTCGAACCCACGCTTCAACGAAAATAGCCGGCCACGAGTTTGAAACCATGACCATTAGGCTACCGTAGAAACTTTCCACGCAAGAAAAATATAATTTACAGAAACTTGTGTTATTCTTACAGAAGCACTTTTTTATATTTGAATAGTATAGATTTAAAAAAGAAAGTAAAAATTCTATGGATTGGTATTACACCCAATAATTCAAATTCGTTGGCATATAAAAACATTCAGTAAATTGAGTGTAGTTTTAATGTAATAAAATTTGATTGACCTATTTCTATTCCCTTTAAGACTTAATGTAACTTCTATAATGTTTGTATTCATAATTGTTTCCTCAATTTTGTCGAACTATCAATACGTAATAGTCGTAAGTCTATTGAAATGAGAGATTTAACGTTTTAAGGAGTAATTTAAAAATTAAGACGAATACAGTTGTGTTCTGGAATGACATTCCTTAATTAATCGATCGAGTTACTTAAGCTTGTGCATGCGTGGGTGTTGAAATATTTCTTAGTATTTCCTTATTTGTCTCATGTTCAGTCTGGTCTGATTAGAAATAGTGTTTAAAAGTATTAATTGCACTGATTTTAAAACCTTCATTTTTCATAAAGTAGCAGCAAATGATGCATCTACACCCTCTCCGTTTTTTAGTAAAATTTAAAAATGAATCCAAAAAGAAATGAAATAAATTCAGAACACTTTTCTTGCTTAAAAAGTAGAAGGAAGTGGTATATGAAGTGAAAAAATCAAATGGTTTGAACAATTGTGTAAGGTTACTAAAAAATATAGAGTTTCGAAATGTGCCAATAGAGAAAGATAATATGGATTCCGAGATGTTTGTTAGAGAAGAGAAGATTACTGAGATAAGATTTCGTATCACAAGGAACAAATAAAAAATCCGATCAACATGATTATTTTTTATTTCCGTATCTAAAATTTAACAAAATTGCACGAACAGCGAATACAGGGGTGTATTTTGTAACTTGAAGAGTATGGAGACTGCACATCTGTCGATTTAATCTATTTCTGACAGACTTGCGAAATGAAATATCCTGATATTTACGTATTTTGTAATTCGATATTAGTTTATCGAGGGATTAGTATGGAATAAGCAGACACATTGTTCCTATTAACATATAAATCGCCATGTCTGCTTCGACTAGTATTTCGCAAAATTTATGAATAGTTTTCTTGTATAATCCACTAAAAATACTTTTCCTATGTGATCAAAGAGAATTTTATCGAAACTCATTTTTACTATCCGAACTATTCACGGTTAAGATGGTTCATATGAATATGTATTCTAATGTATACTCCATGAATACAGACAAAGACATGTAATCAAAATATATTCAATCTTCATGTTTTCTTCATTTTACTAATACAGTGAGTTTCTTTTAAATGAACATTTTTTTGAGAGAAGTTCATTTTTTTATTGGTTTATTCTATAATGATAATCTTTATAACAAGATTTCTTATAAGATTTTATTTCCAATTAAAATGTGTCGTATTTTTATTTAGAACAGGTTTCAACAACTTTTAATATTCTGAATTTCTTATGTTTAGGCTTTTATTTTAAATAACAATGTTTATGACATATTTGACTTCGCTTCTGGTGTGAATTGACTTACTGGTGACTCTTGTGTCACGTGACAAAGTTTCTTTAATTTTAATACCTAAAAATATCTAAAAAAAAAGTTCTTTATCCACTTAATAACTTATCATTTCCTTCCCTTTATATATTTGGAAAAAAAAATCAAGTTTTTATAACTTAATTATTTCGATCCCTTTTGTTAAAAGTTCGTATCGTTAGTTTTTGTGTATTAAACTGTTTGTATTGTTACCCTATGTCCCTTATCAATAAAGATTGTTTGTATTTTTAGGTTTATTAGTATTTAAAAAAAAAACCACTCTTGATAGTATAAGAATAGACTTGCCATGACCAGTGGTTATGCTTAGGAAAATACATTGTGTATTCAGCATAATATTTTTTACATATACATTTTAGTAAGAATTCGATATTGTGTAATAAGTGTGTGTTACAGGGGTTCAAGGTAAAATTTTATTTTAGTCCACACTTTGGCAATGGAAATTAAAATTAAGCCACACCGCAAGTAGTTATATAAAAGTTGTAAAATATAAGATTTCAATATATATAGAAGAGTTTAAAAGGTTTGCCTTACAAAGTTGCCAATTCAGCTCATCTATCGTTCTTTTTGGCACCAATTTGCTTCTGTTGCAGAGAATTGAGTTAAAATAGGGTAGTACTAAAGTTTTTTTTTTTTTGAGAGTTGCAAAATACTCTTCCATCTTTTACCTATTTTTGCTTTTTCAAATAAGCTCGAGGTCAATTTCAGGCGTGAATTTCATGTTTATTTGCTTTAGTGACTTCCGCATTTTAATAATAAATTACAAGGCAGTATTGTAAAGTTTCTGTTAATACTAAGAAACAACCCGGATGCATCTAGATAAATATTTATTCTGTATATTAATAGTTTTAATTATTTTTCAAGTTTTTTTTTTGTAATATTTTAATAATTATTAAAATAATTGAGATACAAGCTTAATTTTAGTTATTATTCTTAACACTTCTCTACATTATCTCCATCTAGAGTCATACATTTTTTGCAGAGTATATTGACCTTTCGAAGGTTATCTTTTTGAAACTCAGCAGATTGAACTCTATTTTCTTCATAATGCTAGATACTTCAATCTACGGCTTCTCAAAACCAAACAAATAAAAATTAATAGCTGTAATTTACAATATTGCATACAAATGTGTCAATTAATACGCAGAATAAATTTTATCCATTTATCTCGGTTATTTTTTTAGAAATAATTAAAATTGTACGATACTCTCTTTAGTATATGAATACATCTTTACATACAAATTCAGATGAAACAGGTTCAATTATTTCCTGATTCGACTGGCTCAAACTACTTTTAGGATATGTACGTCAGCTTGCAAGAAAAATTAGAATCGATTTTATAGAACTAAATTTACTGAAATTACTCGAAAGTCATAAAAACTTTGTACAAATTTAGTGGGCGTTAAAAATCGAAAAGTCAGGGGACTCTAAGATAAGTAGATAATTCGCTTCATTGAATAACTAAAGCGATCTTTATAAATTCACTTTTCGTTATTTATGATTTAAGAAAATTCAGGGGAAGAATCGATTCACTTATTCGGTATCCACTCACAGAGGGCGAATTGTAATAGTGCCTAGAATTATTGATAGCTTTTGAGAATTAAATTTGATAATTATTCATGATTAATAGCAGCTCTTCAACGAGGTTTGTCGCATAAGTAAGTGTACTGATTTTTCTAAGGACAAATTGAATAAGAAACATCCTTGATGTAAAGCAGCACGTGGGTAGTAACCTTGTCTGCACGTGTGCGTACTTATGGTCGTACATGGTAGTGTTTCATAATTACATTACGTTTGCAACTCAAGAAAACATTGATTAATATTATTCTATCAAATTCTGTGTGAAGCTCAATAAGTCAAAAACAAAAGCATTCGATTCTTTAATCAAAGCTTATGGAAATGTCACTCTATTGAGAACTAAAGTTTTTAAGTGGTACGAAGTCTTAAAAGAGGGCCGAGAAAATGTTGAAGACGGCCTTCGTTAGTGTAGACAAATCTCGTCATCAAACGATGAAAATTTGTAATTGGTATGAACTGTGATGACGGAAGACCACTGATTAAACGTCAGGATGATTGAAGAAAAAATGGAATTAGCTAAAAATTGCAGTTCATAGAATTTTTGCGGATTGAGTGGATATGCGAAAAACTTTCTGCAAAATTCGTAGCGGAAAATTTGGCCATGGAGCAAAAAGTGAACCTGAAGAAATTACCAGGTTTTACTGAAAAGCCTCAAACTTGAGCCAAATGTTTTAGATAAAGTAATAACAGGCGATGAATCATGGATGTTCGAATACGTAGACTAAAAGGCAAAGTTCAGAAGGGCATACAAAATGCCTTCTTTGAAGAAAGCATGCGAGAGTAGATGCAAAGTGAAAACACAATAACTGTTTTTAAGACAACTGAATGAGAAGTTTATAGCGCCTCTTGGAACGATTTTGAAAACTGGTGAGTCTGAATGGATATTGCAGACGATTGGGTGTTGCACCATGAAAACGCGACAGCTCTCACTTCGCTTTAAATTTGAGAATGTCGTGAGATTTAAATGAGAGAAACTCGTGAGAAGAAAAATATCCCCATACTTTCACAGGCTTCTTACAGATCTAACTCCATGAGTTTCTGCCTCTTCCTTAAATCGAAGTTTAAGGATCATCATTTTGGTACGATTGAAAATATTGAAAAAGTCTATAATCGATGAACTACGCACACTTAAAGAAAAGAACTTCCAACACTTCCATGAACAGTAGAAGAAACATTGAAATCATTGTGTAACATCCGAAGAGTCATGTGAGTGCGGTAGTCTAATAGTCATGGTTGCGGACTCGCAGCTGGCAGTATTCGCTGAGCCATGAGTTCGAGCCATGATACCACTGAAGACCTGTCATGTAGCCAGGACTGATGCACGTTAAATCTGTCAATGCTCAAAGCACTGTTATTGGTATGGTGTAGAAGACAGAGGGAAGTTCGAGTTCAGGTGTCGTCCTTGAAGCCTCATCGAGGTTCAAAATGATGAGGTCCGTCTCCTGTAGCCCTCGTGTTGCTTTTAGTGCGACGTTAATAAAACCAAACCAAATCTCACAAGTCGTGTTTTGAAGGAGAAAACTTGTAATTTCTGGTAACTTTAATAAGTAGTTAAATAAAAAATCAGAAAATCTACTTTTAGGAGAAACTTCAAATAAATATGAGGGTTTTTATGAAAATAAGTTCCTTAATGTAATAATTCCCGCACTTGACAGATGACATTGATCTGCTTATTTGGTATAATTACTTTCTCGATGACTGAGCTCTCTTTATGTAGGTTTGAGCATCGTGACCCCAAGGCACCATAGTGATCGCTTTCTTTTTCCCATTGCGTTTACTGTCTTTGGTAAACATGGGTGATTCGTCCCTAGGATACCTAGCGATCCCTTTTGTCAGTTTTTACTTTTTCCCATTTTTCAAACGTCTAGGCCACAATTTTGTTTTATTTGGTACAGAATAGCCACATATGGCTCTTGAGGCATTAAATTCTACAGTCACTTCCTCGCATCTCAATGACTAAAGCATACATTATCACAGAAAAGTTCATAAAACAAAATGTTCACACGTAGTAAATTTTGCGCTATTTATATTTAAGACTGAAGTAGGCTCATCCGCTCTGAAATTAATTTTGAATGCAAGGGAAAACAATAAGAAAGTCATACGTATATATGTGAGATGTACGGCGAAACAGTTGCCAGAGACGGATTGATTAAAAGAAAGGTTCGATTATTTATTTCAAGCAGAACGAACGAGCAAGATAAATCGATCGAAGGACTTCTTTGAGAATAAATTCAGTTTCCGTTTTATAGTTAAAATGTAATCAAGTAACTATCGCTTTTTCTTGGATGGATGATTCAGTGGGTAGCATTTTGTTGACGCCGCAGAAGAGATAGAGATGCTGTTGTAACTATGGAATAGAGGGCGCTACTCGCCATACGAGACACTCTCTATCTCAAATATGTAACTGTCTTCCTCAATAAAATACCTACCAAAATGCTTGAAATTTAATAGCGAAAATTTATAGTATCATCTATCAAATGTTTGTGATATCATAGTAATAAATTAATTTAATGTCAAGGAATTTGAGTTAACCCTTTCAGGGGCACCGTTAGCGCAGTGCAAACGCCTTTTCCCGCGTTTGCAGCAGGCAAACTGTGACCGTTCGTGTTTGCACTGAGCAAACACCCCCCCCCCTCTCTGAACCCAGAACTGCTAATTTTTTCAATTGTATTTTTTTTTATTTGCATGCTCACTATACTTCTCTTGTCTGTATATCTTTATAAAAATATATAATAACAGCATTGTGCCCCTCAAAAGGTTAATTCATGAATCGAAGTATGAAAGCCGACTCTGACAGGTAAGCGAAATTTCTGTAATTCTTAAATGCGAATTCTAGTGTAAGTATACACTTTCTTTGGTGCCGAAACCTGAGATTCAGGAGGAGGGGTGGTAGAGGAAGATTGTTGAAACTAGAAAATAGAGGACGTTGCGCGCTATACGAGACGATCTCTAAGCCAGAGATGTAATTTGTAGGATTATCCTTTCCAGGACAATGATGCTAATAAACAGGATCTGTGATGGATTGAATTTCAGAAATTCTGTTTGAAACGAATTATTTCCATTTTGAAGCTGTTTGAAGTACCCAACGTTTTGAATTTTTCAAATAATCGATCATGTGAAAAATGGGCTGTACATCTAATTTAAATGTGTCATCTTCAATGTTCCCGATAATTCCTAAAACTTTTAGAGGACGTTCTTTTGTCGCCTTCTCTTCAGCCATAGCCATCCTCTTCGGCGAAAAACAATCTATCTCTCGCGAAGCCTAAATTACGCAACTCTTTCAAACTCGTCTCAAACTTCCTTAAATTCATATTAGCTTCCGAAAGAATTTTGCCGTGCCCTCTATTCTCTAGCTTCAACAATCAGTTTCCTGAATGACCAAGAGGTTCATTCCAAATCTCACAAAAGTTATAATACTAAGTACAATATTCAAATACTTAAATTTCTAATATTTTGATAGGTCTTTCGTTGCGGAAGGCAGTTACATCTCTTGAGCTGGAGAGAGTGTCGTATGGCGCACAACGCCTTCTACTCTGCAGTTTCGACAGATGCATAACAATTCTGACTACTCATTGGCGACCATCTTCAAAACCTTGTATCGGAATACGATAAAGACCTTAATGTGTTTGATGACTATGTCGTATTATAGTATAATATTTGCAAATCACTATTAAAATAACGTTTGTCCGTTTCCATTTTTATACAATAACGAAACTTTCTTTCCAAATAACTCTACTACTTTTTTAAACTCTAGTCATAGCTATTAGACACTACGGAGCCTATTGTTATAATCAACTACTAAATGGCTTCACGGATCTCTTAAGTGTAGAATACTTGTTCATTTTCATTTTCTTTGCAGCAGCAATAACACATGTAGCTTAAAATATATTAAGAAGTAACTTAACGTTTGTTTTAATTTTAACATCAGAAAAAAAATTATTGTCCACTTCAATGTTTTATCGTTTGCTTTAATTTTAATATTTAATTGAATAATTTAACAAATGTTTTTAAAAAGTTAGCAGTTTTAGTGGAAAAATTTCCTTGGAACAATTTTCATGTTTCATTTATAATTTATTAAAGTTTCCTCTAATTTGATTATAGCAGTTGCAGATTTGCTTAAAATGAACGGAAGATGACATTTCGGGATTTATTTAAAGATTCTTTTTTTCATAACATCTATGGATTTCCTTCTGATTTAATAAGTATTTATACTCTAGAGACGAATTTCATTTCTCATTCGAATAATATCCATATGAGTTGAAAAACAAATTATGTTCGCTCTGATAGTTCAAAAGTATTAGTTTTGCATAAAAAAGTTGTACATTAAAAGTTTTCCTTTCATGCCTGTAAGGAAATAAAAGCTTCAATTACAAGAAAATACGTGCATTCATTTTAAGATTATGTATTCTTAATGTATTGATATCCAAAAACTTCAAAATATACTTTCCATATTTTTTTGCAAAATATATTGTACATATTATATTCCTTTGAGAAATATGTGCACTCTAAGCGATTAAATGGATTCTTATTATAATGTTAATTAAGCAAACTTTTTTAAAATCAGAATATAATACATTCTTTTGCATTTTCTTACCTAAAACATATATTAATTAATGACACAAGCATTTTTGTGTCTCAATAGTGTCTAGAGGAAATAAAAATGATATATAATATTAATTAAAACAAATAATAAGATGGAAAAGTTATTTTTTGCTGGAGTCGAATATTAATTCGTCTAGAATGACTCAAATTTCCAAGAAATGCAAACGATCTTCGAAAAAAATTTCTTAAATGAAGTTATCTAAAAATTACTAATAAAAACTTAGGAACTATTATTTAGGTATATGTCCCCTCCCCCTAGAAAACAAGGTTGGATAAGGTGTGTCAGCGGTGCTACAGGTGCACATGATGTATGTTTGTAGTGAAAACGTTAATCATTTGCATATCCCATAGCAGTATACGCATGGTGAAAATATCCCATATCAGTTACTAGGGTACTTCTTTATAGGTGTAGTAATATGGACGGACAGAAGTGTGCATATACAAAATAAATAATGAAACCTTTTCAGTTCTGACTTTATAACTCAACATACTAGCGTATTTTGTTTTATGTAATAGACTTAAATATGTTATCGGATACATAAGATTCTGAAGGTATTTCAAGTTTTAATAAAAACTAAAGTAATTTCGAAGCTTTTAAATATTTTTTTTGACTACGGACTTTCTGAAATTGTAAGATTAATTTTCATTTCAGACCAATCATATTATTTGAAAAAATATTCAACCTAATTTGACACTTGACAGTAACAAGATGGTAAGAATTAAAAAAAAAATGTTTTTTAACAAACTTATTCGCATAACATTAACTTTGAGAAAAAATTACGAAAGCAAGCTTCTATTTGATGAAAACGCAAGAAAGTTGGATATTAATGGGAGAAAAAGATACAAAATGAAATTGAAATATAGCTTTTAGTGTCTAAATTTTAATATTACATTCTACATATTAAATTTAGCAACGATTGTCTAATTAAATCTAAAACTAATCTAGACTCATCACGGATCAAATTAAATTTAGCATAAGCAACTGTATCAAATAAAGTGCAATAATATCTCTAAATAATTAGTTACAATTTAACTATTAAAAGTAACAACATTTGAGTAACTAAATATAATTCGTAGTGTGTTAAACTAAATTTTGACTCGTCATTGTTCATATTAACTACAGTATAAATTACCATATTAAATGCTGTGCTATGGTATATCCATATAACGGTATAAACTCAACTAACCTTATCTCTATATTAAACTTTGCATCCAATTTCTTATGAAAGAAGTATTTTATAAGAAAACTAAAATATTTATTTCACTTCTAGTTTCTTAGTATATTTGCACTAAGAAAATTGAGAAATAGATGTGGATTTTTTTGAAAATAACAAATTCCACAGAAAGAGTAAATAGTTCGAATTGACTTAAAAATGTGAGTGAATCTCGCACCTTTGTGAAACAATTGTCCCAGAGTAATTCTAAATCTTAGGAATTACATTCGACATTTTAAAGAAGGAAAGCATATCTGAGGATATTTTAAACTAGTGAAAGACTTCTAAGTCTTTAAACATATAAAGCAGAGGAGAAAACGAAATATTTAATGAAAGAGGCTGTTGTTTGACATCAGCTTTCACAAGAAACGACGCCAAAACGTCCCGTTTATATTTTCATTTCCCAAAGGCTTGTGATGCTCGCGAAATTTAATAGGCTTATAGTTGAAACTAACTTGTACTCATATTCAAAGCAGAGTAAAAAGAAATGCATTACTGTGAGAACATGCCCCTCAAATGTACAAAAGCTTTAATTATAAACCAGTTTTCTTTTAAAAAGACGAGGAAGAAAGAACTTCACATACAGATGCTTAAAATAATTAAGAATAAATACTTGATTATATAATATTTATCCTTTTTTCATCTGCAATTTTTACATTCTATTTTTACTAAATTAGTTTCGTCTCGTTTACTGTGTTTGTATTTTGCTTACGGTTGCGGTTTTGTGGTCGAGAATATGTTACATAATTGAAAAAAAAGTGAAAGTACAAAGGAAGGAAACACACTTGTCTTTGATAACATTGGTTTCATTTTATCTTACGTATATATGTCCTTTATTTTTAAAAAAATCTGGTATTCTTGTATAAGACAATCTGTTCATAGACAACTTCCAACATCGAAAAATGGCTTTGTATCAGAAAGGCTTTGGTATATCAGTATGGCTTTGCTCCTTGTATCAGAAAGTGTGCGACTAAAAACCTCTATGAAAGTCTTGAATAAAAATAAAAGTATTTTAAAATTTCCTCCTTCATACCCAATGGGCAACCAAAAAGCCTTTTACCTCTGCCAATCAAAATAACTTTTATCCACCATTACTTTATATAAAAACTTTAAAAAAGTCTAACTAACTTTATAAAAAAACCCTTTTATCAATCTATAGAACTGTTAGTTTCTCTACAAATTTCAAGAATCAAAAGCAATACATCAACTTCAACTTTACAGCTTTACATCCTCCTCTGCGAAAATTCCAACATTTCGAAAAATTTCACCGATTACTAGATATGGATTTGAGGGACGCTTCGTGGTTCAGGTGCCCGAAGAAATCCATCATCCATTCGGAAACACCATTCTCTTAAAAAATTTTAGAAACCTGTGGTTTTTTTAAACAACCAGTTATAAATTAAGTTTCATTCTATAAGAACAAAGTCAAAAATCAATAAGGTTCACAAAAATAAATCGGAATATACCATGTATATAGCTAAATAAATAATATTGTAGTGTTCTTATACAGCATGACTAACAGGTAATTGTTAATTACTAAGTAATTTTAGCGAAAATTCCTTTATTCTTTATATTAGTCAAATTTTTAATCAAATAAGATCAAATATATTGAAAATTGTTATTTACCACAGAATTGAAGAAGCGATGATCGAAAGATTTTTAAACAGCGTGCATTCATCAATATATATTGTCTGATGAATGTACCAATTAATTATGAATATATATTGGATTTAACATTTATTATAATTTTTTTTCATTAAAAAGTACTCTAAAAATTATTCATTAAAGTGCCATCTGTCGTTAAAGATGTAATCAAGCTTTCCCTATATTTAAAAATGGGAAAAATATCTTTATTCTAGGCATTTCTGAAAAAACTGCATTGTTCTACCGCATAAATATAATTTTTAAGGCTCCCATCTACGAGCCATTTTGATTTCGTAAATCTTTACCCCCTTGTGTTGTCCGGGTGTGAAAGAATAGTTCCACTGTTGCTTATTTATGTCATTAGAGGCGACGAAAATTGGTACCCGGATCTGGGGGTATACCCAGACACACTGTCCATGGGAATTAAATTTAAGGACTGATCCCCCAGGTTTTGGGACTTCAGGAACTTGCCTTCTTTAAGGGTAGATACGGGCATCATGACCCCGAGACATCTTAGTGATCTTTTTCTTTCTTATGGGGTTCACTGTCTTGTAAACATGGGCGACGCTCCACCTGGATTCCTTAGCAATCCTTCTCTATGTCAACCCATTTACTTGTCAACCAATTTATATCTTTTTCAGTTTTTTTCAAACGTCTTGATCCCAATTTTATCTTCTTTGGCGCAGCATGGCCACATCTGCCTCTTTTGCCATTAAAATACTATCTCTCACTCAATTCCCAAATCTTTACTGTTTTACATGTATGAATACAAAAAAAGTGTATCCGAAACAGCAAAAAATAACGCATATTTCTATGTAATTACATTTTCTCCCCGATTGTTGAAAATATTTAAGAATATTTTTAAAGACCAGAAAATCTCTGCAAACGAATCTTTAAAATAAAGATAAAAATATTTTTAAAAATGGAAGAAAAATGTAACTCCTGCAGAAAACTTCATTAGTTTTTGTTTTTTCGATGCAGACGGGAGTCTTAAAGCTATAAATTAATCATTTCACCATACTTCACCTTTTATATTCTAAGTTACATAAATTAATTTTCATTTATTGGAAGAGATTCTGGAATCAAACAATAATTTCAGTGAAGTCTCTAAGGATTAGTTGATTGAAAGTATGCAATCGAGCTCCATTACAACTGTTCTTACCTATTCATGTTCCTTTTCAAAGAACTATTTTTTTAACCTGTTCCTTTAAAATAAATTCTTTTACAATAAATTCTTTTACCAAAATCTCCACAAAAATCACAAATTTATTTACATTTCCCTAATTCGCCAGGTTGCTTTAAGTAATGGAATACCAAATTGATATTTGAACAAATTTATTTTTGATAAATTTAAATAATATAAATTATATTTAGAATAAGAGATTAATGTTTGTTGCATCTACATTTTTTGATGCCTTTCTTACTGATTTTTTTACAGGTAACAGTATTTTTCTGGTTCTAGTTGCACGCTAAAACAGTTGATATTGTCCGTAGACATGTACACTCTTGTGAATACTTAGACCACCTCTGGTTCCTTCCACTTCAGAATATTTGTGTAATGATTTAAGTCACACTCTTTAAACTACGGACACAATCGTTTCTGCTTATTGGATAGCTGTAATTAAGAATAAAAAGGCGAAAAAAAGAGAATTGGAAACATAGATTTGATCAGAATTAGAAATTAGGTGGTGGGAGATGGAAAGAATTGAAAACAATGAACGTATCAGGATGAACAGAAGGCGACAAAGAAATGAAAGCAATGAGCTTATAAGAAAGAGCAGAAGGCGAAAAATGAAATACAGTTTAGCTAAGAAAAAAGGAGAAGGAAAGCTATTTGACAAAGGGCAAGTCCTCTGAAGGCGACAAGAAATAGTTCAGAAGTGTAAAGAACAGTATGTGATGGTATTACTGGACAGAGTGCTCTCTCCCTTTTAGATGAACAGGTTCAAAAGAACAGATTATTCTTTTGCTCTCTCCATTCCTTATATCTATATAAATGTAAAATGGAGATCTTTTGGAAAAAGTATTATTCATAATGGAAATTTTATTTCAAAATGCACATAAGAAAATGGATTTTAATTAAGTTTTGATGGATTGAATTAATTCCATCCCCTTGAAGAAATCCAGAAACACTGTTTACAGAGAATCACGTTAATTTGAATCGCTGAAATTAAGCCTCAATAACGATCGGTCCGATATTCACTTACTCTGATTCACAATGCACCGATATTCAAAGTTTACAACTTTAATACTGTAGATGTGCACTTTAGGAATATTAAAGTTGCAATAATTAAAGGATTTTGATGATAAATAGCTTATATATTCACATACATTCTGCAGAAATTGAGACGTTATCAACGGAAAAGGTTCGGAACGAAGTTGTAGTGCGATCGATTCACTTTAAAAATGTGCAGTCATTAATCATGAAGGAGTTACCGTGAATATGTAAATTTTAATTGCTACCCCTAATATTAATCCTATGGAATTTTTATGCTTAAATCTTTAACTGTTTAAATTATCTATTTATACTATTACAATAGAATGCCAGTGAAATAGTGAACTAAAAACATTTACTTTACTTCTAACTTTGCTTTACTTCTAACTTTGCTTTTCTCATTAGAGGGAATAAATCTACCTTTATAAATATTTTCCAATGATTTTCGAGAATCAGTAATGGAGATTTAAAAGGGAGAGATGAGTTAACTGTACGAACTAACTGAGCGAGATGAGTTATCGTCTCTGTTGTTGTTTCCTTCATAAATAAGCTTCAGTATGGAGTAAACAGTATAATTAAACAATTTTAAGTTTGATTAAATGTTTGCTAAAGTTACACTTAAAATTAACATAGGAGATGTTGGCGAAGGACCTCGAGTAACGAAAATGGTAAGAAGTTAGTTTCAATGGAATATTTGTCAATGTTAGAATTTATCCTAAGCTTAAAGGAGTTGCTCTCCAAATTAAACTCGCACAAGATCTAAAACAGTAGCAGGTGATATGTATTTTAGGAGGCATAGTTCAATTCCAAAAAATAATCCCACTTCTCAATTGTGTCAAAGAAAATCATTTTGACTTTTCAGCTATTTGTGTATTTTAATAACAACTTCGAGTAATGAATGTGAGCACGTTGGTAAGAGGAAATTCAATAGGACAGAATAAAACCAGACACTTGAGATGGAGTAATTATTAGAATAAGTTGGAACCTCTCAAGGTTATACAAATATAAATGGAAGAAAATAATTAATTCCTGCTTTCACGAAAAACTTTTTAGGTAGAAAATGTTTGCTTGCCGTATTATAATAAATGAAACAAAGGCCCAAATGAAGTTGTTTCGTTAAATCTTTCAATTTTTTCATTTTTAAGTTGCATTTAAAATGCTTTTGATGGTTTAAATATAGTGTAGACATTTTAAAATTAATACTCTAGATAAGTAGCATTCAAAGTTGTTGGGGAAAGGGGGTTGGTTTCTCCAATGTTAATCAGTATACTTGTATATTCTAACTTTAAAATTTATGATTGTATTCTTTTGTATAAGATAAATGCCATGAAGCGAGTTACAAAGGTATACGCAAAGCTATTTTCTGTCAATTCCGTTAGCTATTTCCGTTCCTGTTTTCCTTTTCGAACATTTCTAAAACATTGTCGTATTGAAGAGCCTCCATTCTTTAATTATGTAAAACAGCATTACTTAATAAATATAAGTGTAATGAATAGAAAAGAGATTAGGACGGGAGGAATCAACAGTAGCTGGGAAGAATTCAATAGACGACTAATGTTAATAGAAAGAGGTAGAAATTAAGAAGAATTGAACTATAAGATTACTCTTGTGCGCGCGCACGCTGAGATTAATGTGAGATTGTTTGTTACTTGTATTTTTATACCTGGAAAGGAAAACGAAACTACACACCATGACTAATTGCCTTAGAAACCAAGTAATTCTTACCTGAAGAAATAAAAGTAACTCTATAGCATCGGAGAAAGAACAGGATAAATCAATAGCTTCAGCCACTGGGAAGATATTTTTTTTACAGCTAACTAAAAGCTCTTGTTTCGCCTTGAAAGAACATATAGAGCCTTTGATTTTATCGGTACTTATAAAAGCCGTCCTTTTTTATGGTTGTGGTACTCGAGTGGCCATGGTCGTGATTTCGCTGTCGGTGTTGTTTCCTCCGAGTCGTGAGTTTGAGCCTTGGTGCCATTAAAAACCCCTCATGTAGGGGGCTGATACACGTTAAATCTCTTCAGACTCCAAGTCTTCCCATGGTGTGGAAGTTTGGAGTCGATGTTGTCAGTTATTACGAGGTTCGTCACCAATAGCTCTCGTGTTGCTTCTAAGAAACATGTTAATAAATAATCAATCATTTTTTTTGCTTATTGTATTTGTCAAACATGGCGCATAGTATCAGTGAATAAAATTATTTTTTAGGAAAACGATATCCATATCAGTGGTAACTTAATTTTTTCAGCATACTGGGCCATAAATTTTCCCTAAATCGTAAAAGAAGGGTTTGAAGAATTCGGGCTTCCACATCCACTTTATTTCTGTTTTTATTGCACTGTAACAAACACACAATGTTACCCTTTAATATAATGTGTGTCAAAGATTATTCAGAGGGCTATGGTTGAAGTGATATTGGTCCACTTTATATCACTTTGTTATAATAATTGTTTTGTTATTTTTTTTCTGTTTGGCATTAATTTGTAGTTATTACTTTGTAATTATGTATCTTTATAAGGCCCTTATAAGGCATTACTACTTGAATAATATACTATATCAATAAAATGCATAACATGCATTATTTTATAAAAAATATATGTTAAGGATAATTCAGGCTGAGATCTATTTAAGTGGTTTTTTTACTTTATTTCTATTACTATTCCGTCGTAATAAACTCCCATTACTACACTATTATTACACATTATATTTAATAAAGCGTGTAAAAGATTATTCGAAAGGTGAAATTGCTTCAGTAGTTTAATATCTCTATTATTGTTATAGTTATTAAATTGTAATGCATATGCACATATTATTACCATTTAATGATGATGTGTTTAACATAATTCAAAGTTAAAATAATTGAAGCATCCATGAACTCCTTTATTTCAGTTCTTATGTCATATCAACATACGTTATTAATTTGTAGTTATGAATATTAAAGATTATTCAGGTTTAAAATTATTGAATGGGTCTTTGTTCATTTTATTTCTATCACTTTATTCCATTGTATTAAACGTATTATTAAATTGAAATGTTGGCAATATATTATACGATTAATGTAGCGCATGAAATTGAGAGAGAATATAAGTTTCATTTGCATGAAATAAATTTATTAATGTAACACAGCATTAATATGTAACAATATCTGTTATGGATTAAAATTATTGAAGAGTTTATTATCCAATTCATTTATTATATTATCACTTTATTATAATACATATATTATTACATTGCAAACAATAAAAAATATTATGCTTCTTTACTTTCAGGTGACTAAAAGGAAATAATTAGACTAGCATATTTGTGAATCTTGATCTGTGTTGAAACTGTACTTTTCGCCCAGAATTGTACATAGTTGAGTGATAGGAAGGAAAAAAAAATCAAAATGTAACAGCAGACATACAATAATTTATAATGAAGGATTTTTAACGAAACATTGATTATTGAGCTTTTCAGTCGTATGTTAAATCGCTTAAACACAATTCTAATTTATTAGAAGAAAACTAACTAATTTAGCAATAAGGGATGGTATAAAAAAGAATTTCAGAAGTTTACGATAGGCCGAACATGGAGCATATTAAATTGTAGCCCAAATATAAAGTTATAAAAGAAATTTTGCAGTAGAGGAGAAGGAATTGTCAAGCAAACGAAAGAATTTTAATTCATGACAATATAGTGCGTCTCATAAATGTATGGAAATGTGATTTATTAAGAATAATAGCGTAACTAAAAGTTAAGGAAAAGAAAAAAATAAATAAATGTAGAAAATTATAATAGCAATTTATGACAGTAATGATACATTGTATAGTATTCACTGTTTGGCTGATAAATTAAAATAAAAAATACACTGTCCTAAAAATATAGGGCTAAACAGAGTTCTATCCGATAAAGTTCAAGTTTTAAAAAACCACTGTTTCAAATTAATTTAAATTTTCAATGACGCATGCTTTGAGCTGAGGTTTTGCAGCAAATCAGGTTTTAAAGAAAACAAACTCTGGTCTATCTGATGCTTTAATTTTGACAGAGTTGAAAATTGGCGATCTGGAGCCTGAGCAACTCGAGTAGATGCCCTCCAAAAGTTTTCCATCTGGTCTAGATCCGGGCTAATAGCTGACCAACCCATGATGGTAATTTGATTCTGTATGAGTTGGTTTTTAGTAGATGTAGAGGTGGGGAACGAAGCTTTTTCCTGCTGGAATATTCAACCATTACCTCTCAGAACGCTTCTAAATAGAAGCAAATGAGTTTGAAGCATATCCTGATAATCTTTGGAATATTAAAGACATTGTAGGAAACGTATCTGTTGGACCATTGAAACAGGAGCACACCTCTCATCATGATAGGAACGTTTTTTTCTTGCCGGCTAAAAAAAAGGCGAGGTTCGCGACTGTTCAACCGTATTGTTACATTTTAAAGAAGTTAAAGAAAACAATCAAATAGAAACGTCTCTGTAAACTTTTTCGTGGTATCATATTGTGGATCTACAACTCTGACCACATACAGCCGATGTAACAAAGGGACTTTTGCAGAAGTTTAAATTAGAGGTACTGAGCTTCCCCCCCCCTCGTAGTCCTGATCTGTCCTCACACAACTTCCACTCTTAAGGTGGTTCCAACTCGTATTGCGGGGACTACCGTTTCCAATGGATATTTAAGTTAAAGAATGCGTTCGCAATTGGTTCAATTGCAGTGCAGCATTATGTGTTCTATCGGGATTTTCCCTTTAATTAACCGCGGAGGCTTTTTTTTTATTAGAATTGCTTGCAACGAAATCTTGACCAATAATTGAAATGTGATTCATGTAAATTAAGTGGAAGTTATGAATTTTAATGAATAATTTTAATTAATTATATTTATAAATAGCAAAGAAATGAATAATAAAGAACGGAATTAGAAAGTTCATGAAATTAGTGAGAGTGATAGTGAGACGTCGGAACCAACTATTCGTAATCTAAAGAACGATCAGAGGAATTCTAAAAGAGATAGGGAAAAAGGTTCAGGACTAGAACCCTCATGGAATTATGGTTAAGGAATCGAAACGATTGGTTAATAACATAAGTGAAACGAGATATTGTAAGAATTAACCCAGATATGTTTGGGCAGTTTAACCATGGAGAAAGTAATACTAGCTATTAAAATTCAGTAATCAGGAAATGAATAAAAATGAAGGGAAAAAAATTGAAATTAGCTTTGCTTACTTCCTTTTAATATGTGTTTCACGAAAAAAATATAGAATTATTAAAAATGAATTTTAATTAGCTTAAAGTAAGCATACTTCTAAGCCTTAGGCTCCACAGAAGCAATTACTATCAAGAAAAGAAAACACTTTTTTCAAATTTCTAATGCATTTTTATTTTCACAAGCAAAGCATTCCAATGTAATGTTAATAACAAAAAGAATAAAAACATACTATTCTAGCATAAAATTAAGTTATTAAATTAAATATTAAAATAAGAGCACACGGTAAATTACTCAAGTAGACAATAGTATTCTGTTCAGATATTAAACTAAAAGCGTACGATAAAATATTAAATTAAATATATCTTAGCAGTATAAATGTACCTTAAACAAACTAAGTGTAATTATTATAATCATAATGTATTATAAAGTCAATCTTTTGAACCTAACATCTTTTTTCCTGTATTTTACGCCCACGTATTTTTGTGGACGTCATTTTCTCAAAGCAGCATCATGTTAGAATAAGTGCTTTAATATAATTGAATTCAACTTTCCGTTCTTTTGACTGAGTATTTTTGGGATTAATTAATCAACAAAAGATATAGAAAGGGAAGCAATTAATAATGGAGTGGAGTTACAGAAGGTCTTTTACGAGCTTGGCATTCTGCGATTGGTGTCATAATGAAATAAGCGCTTAAACGATTTCAGAAAATACTCTAAAGGTCATTAAGTAACTTCTGTTACATACATTCCCTCGTTGATTATTGACTTCTCCTTATAAAACTACACAAGTTATTCAGTAAATTTCATCACTCAATTTGTTAATTGAGTGTGGAAAGAAAAGAAAATCAATTACCTCTTAAAGACGTCGAGCCGAATCAAAAATTCCAGCCAGTCGGAAAAGATGTTTTTTTGAAGTTTTTACATTCACGGTTTTAGCATAATTCGACTGATTAATTTAGTGACATCAATTATTTATATAACAATTATTTTATGAAGTAAATATAAAGTTCTTAGAAGAATGCTTTTTAGCCATTAGTTAAATGAAAAAGAAAGATTTACACAATTACGTCCGAAGGAATCTGTGTAATTTAGATCGCACACTGAAACGTGCATTAAAAAAAACTTTGGTTACATTCTATTTTGAAGGGTGTATCACTAAAATACACTTTTTAAAAGTCTTTAGACAAATATTTTTGCAATAAATAAATTCGATTACTCGTAATGAAAACACTGAAGATGCTAGAAAATTCATTTAATTATCTTCTAATACTTTTTTTTTACGTGATTTTTAAAATTACAGATTCGGGTTTGTTATCCAATGTACAAAGTTAATTCATTTTCAACTATTTGATAGGAAAAGATGTTCTATGTAATTTGCTAGTTCTTTGATTTTGAAAATGAATCAATTTTTTTTAAGTAATACATCGTAGACAGAGTTAATTTATTCATGATTCTCAATCAAGATTCCCGGAATAAAAAGTATACTTAAATAAATGCATTTTTTCTTCTATTCTGTAATTCATTTCAAATAAGTTTTTCTATTGTTCTTAAAAAAGAATTTAGAGCATTTGTTATACTCATTTGTAGATTTTCGAAAATAATTTATATTTATTGAATGATTAACATATCAAATTCTACTATACGAGTAATTATTCAGTTTTCTGTTCTCATTGAAATTCATAAACCTCATAACATAACCTATAATTATTCAGATTTCTTATGTTCGAAAATCTTTTATTTTTTTGAGTATACTTCGATTTATTTCTCTTCTGAAAGAATGGTTGCTGGTTGGATTTATTGACACTAAGTCATATTAGATTAAATTATATGAAATGCTTGTTAATTGAAAAAATTGCTCTCCTGTGATATAGATAAAAATCTTCAATTTTAAGATCAGAATGAAAAGAGGAAATAGAATAATAAGGAGAAAGGTCAAAAGTACAGAATGATCACGAGGCGCGTCACCAGTGTTTATGAAAGACATATAACCTCACGCGAGGACAAAAAGATCGTAAATAGCATACATAATCGAAGAAGTTAAGCTACTTAAGACTATTCTGAAGAAAATTTGAAATGTGGAGTAAAATTGATGTTGTGTTAATGTTGAAATTTACTTTTATATATTACGAACTTTTTTTTTTAATTGAAATATAATGGTTTCACTATCATGATATTTTTTAAAATTTATAACCCGGTCACAGAATTTCTCACTGTACCGGACAGTTACACGCGTCCTCTACGTAACTTATTCAATTTTTGTATTCCTAGGTGTCGTTAGTGAGCTGGGATCTGAAGAAGAGGACGACTACGCGGGGATGAGGTTAAGGCAGCTAGACGTTATTACATCGGACCTTATCCTTGCGACTTTCACTTTTTCCAAAAGATGAAAAAGAACTTTAAGGGAGCTTTCCACTATTGTTCCGACGACGCGATGAAAAGTGTAATTAAAGTCTGATGTCGACTACTATTACCGGAATTACTCTACTACGGATTAACCCAAC
Source organism: Nephila pilipes (assembly GCA_019974015.1). Lineage (NCBI taxonomy): Eukaryota > Metazoa > Arthropoda > Arachnida > Araneae > Nephilidae > Nephila > Nephila pilipes. The sequence goes on from BMAW01006734.1 coordinate 1,285,686, forward strand.
TGATCAAGTATTGACAAAAGTGCATGTAAAGGGATGGAGATCATGTCAAAAAGTGAATAAGGAATTAAATTAAGGATAAATATAGCTTTCAGTTACAACAAGAATTGTGAAAAAGGTTAGGAATTTTTTTTCATTGAAGCATCGTATTACTACTAAGATGTTTAAAAGTAATAGATCATTTGTAGCAGATTCTTAGATGTAGATTTAATTGATGTCCTATTATCGAGCTAAGATTATAGGTGATGGACTTCGTAATTTTGAGTACCATCAAGTGATGAAGATCGCATCCGATTTGATGTCTTTCTTTCCTAATTTCCGCACCACATCACGTGAGGATTTTATTAAGCTCAATTCTATTAAGTAGTAGCCACATTATTCCACATGAAATATTCTTGAGATGCGGTCTTGGCATAAGCTCCCCGTGACTCGAGTATTAGCATTCACAAAGCAGCAATTGTAACCAGTGGGTTACTATATTTCCAATTAAGGACTCTCTATCCAAGTCTTAGTAATTTTATAAAAACAATCACAGAATTTTTTAAAACTTTAATTAAATACAGCTCCTTCAATAGTGTGTTTATAATCATCTTTTAACTTTTTAGTAGTATAGTTTTTTCTAAAAGTAATTAAAAACCTATCACCAAATGAGAAAGAAGAAATTCAATTAAAAAGGTGAAAAGTGTGCGTAATTGGTTTTATAGAGAGCCGAAGTTAAAAAAGGTTAAAATTGTATTTATTTTTTTTTACTCTGCTGGAGTGCTATAGTTGAAGAAACATACTTCATATAAAATGACGTGCTCTTGTCAAAGCATATATTTCACTAAAAAATGTTCTATTAAAATATTAAATTTTCTTTTGATAGTTTTGATAGTTAATGTTTGGATGAAATTTTAAAGATAAACCATGTCTTTTTGCAAAAATAAGATTTTATTAATGTATATTTTTTTCAAGCGAATGTCTTAGAGATTGCTTTAATATTTATAGAATGTACTTCTTTTATTCTTTGTCTATATAATATTGTCTATATTGATAATATTTTCGAATTATCAAAAAAGTTATTTGATAACAGATAAACAATTTATTTCAGCTATCCATCAATATCTTATGACTGGTCTGAGATCAATCGATCTTCGGTTTAACTTGATTCAAAAATAGTGATTTTGAGAAAATTATTTTTATGGTATTTGTTTCAACAATAATTTGGTCATTATATCGTGTAAATTGGATTTTTGCTCGATTGCTACAATTTTCTTTCGGGAAAAGTTAGTTGATAAAATTGAGAAAAAATTCCTATTTGAATGCAAAAATAATAGATTAAGAAAATCAAATAACTTGCCATTAATTCATTTTGACATTTGTACATATAGTTTGATTAATGGTGCAAATACATTCGATATTCCACCTAAGAGTGCTAAAATGAACATTCAATACACACATCACCCATTACTCTCCCTCATTCACATACGCACATACAGAAGGATTACATCATATTATAGGTAATATGATGTAATCCTTCTGTGTGTGTCGCCTTCTGCATGCACAAAACACCTGCTTGCTACGGAACGCGGACAAATCGGTTCACTCAGGATAAGCAGTTGAGACAAGTTTCGGGCAATTTACGTGCTAAGGAATATCGATATTAATTAGACGGATCGAATTATTTCATAAAGACAACGATTGGATATGTTTGCGAAAGGAAGAGTCGTTGGAATGCTGGAATACAGGCGATCAAGTGTCTCGAATTCTGAATGTGCCTCAGTGTGTAATATCAAGACCATGGGTGATGTTTCAAAGTGCACTTTTAAATTGGAATTTGGAACATCAACACTGGAGTTTCAGCCAATGGGATGTTCAATGACGAATCCAGAAGGTAAAGCACTAATTATACGAGTAAAACGCATAAAAAAGTGAATAATTTTTTTTGTACTTGTTCGAAATAACTTGTGAAGAATTATCTGTTGAAAGTAAAGTTTCTCTTACCTTAAAGATCCGTATCAAAATGTAATTACTGTCCCATCGAGTTATTGTCACAATTTTGTATTGACTTGCCACCATTTATTCTTACTCACAGGAAATTAAGTAATAATAAAAACAACAGATGTTTTCCGCCCGTGAATGTGATTCATGGAAAGGGAGAAGAGTCTCATTGAACGGAAAGTACAATGATATATATATATATATATATACATACATATATGAGGGTGGAGACCTTGAATTTCTGATTTATAATTTAATATATGAAGATCTATAGTAGACACACTCCATTAATATTGAGATAACTGCTGTAGAACAAACGTAGCCTTTTATGTGGATATAATTTATTTTCAGTCTTTAAAAGCACACGGCTGCAAACAATAGGTATGCTTTGAATATCTTTCTAATTTTTCGTGTCATTCAAGCAAGCTGCCAAATTCCGGTGTTACTTCACTAGCATTTCTTCCTCTCTGTTAGTTAAATGTCACCCTTTAAAGGAAGATTTTAATTTAAAATCCTTTTACTAAATAGTATGCAACTGACAGATCCAAATTCTGTCGCTTGAAAAGGTTGTGAAAATTAATATAAAGATCATATTCCTCCAAAAAAACTTGACCTTACCTTCTCGAATAATTAAAATGATGGCTTACAAAATTTAAAAAATCATGAACCTCATTTCAATTAAAAACAATCTCTTTACTAGTGAGCTGTCTTAGGCATCTTGAATCTTCTAAATATAACTGAAATAAAAAGGGTTATAACTTTCGAATTTCTTTCTGATGAAAGCAATATAACTTACTTGGTTTATTTTTTTTTTATCTTAGGCCACTTAAAAGTAATTTGTAAATAAAATTCAGCTCCACTAATTTTCATGGGAAACAAAATTCCATTTCGATGACTACTTATGTATTTCGGGCGTAATAAACTCCTAATACCCATCTTCCTCCAAAAGGTGTAAAAATTAAATCTTGGGAGAATCTTTCTATCAAATTTCTGATTACATTACTGGGAATTATCGACATACCAATATGTAAATGATTGTTAGATATTTAGAGTACGGAGCGAAATCTTCCAAGAAAAGGGACTTCGCATATGAAAAACAATCACAAGTAACTAATTTTATGTACTATAAATTATCTGATATATATATCGAATTATTGAGAGGTACTAGATGATACATAAGAGTAGTTCAAAAAGTTAAGAATGGAAATAATGGAGATATTTCCCTGTGTAGTATTATCACTCATTGATTGTTTTTCCTTTTTGAAAGAAGTACGTGAGTGTGTTCTTCGCATCTGAAAAAAATCATCGTACTGATCAATGAGATCGTCTTCACCATCCTTGGAATATATTTATCTGAAACAACAATTTTTTTGATCGTTGCTAGTTTTCGATGTATAATGACTAATCCTGGTCTCATTGACTGCGGCAACTCGATGCGAAACCAGTGAAAATTAACTTATGGATCGGTGTCATATTTATTCTGGAGCCATTTCATAAATAGCAGATCACAGTGGTGTCACCAATTTGTCTTAGCAACACTTTGTCATTAAAAAATACTTTTTGAGCCATTATCATATAATGATACTATGAAATGCATAATTCTAGAAATATTTCGATTTGCGTTCACACTATAGTGTTACTATCCTGCAATGACGCTTTCCTAAAACAATGCTCTTATAAATGAAAAGAGACATTTTCAGAGGTTGTTGGATGCTGATAAAGAGATATGAAATGACCCTCGATGGTGATATATTTGACGACCATTTTGATGACTTGTCGGCAAACTTGGAGACTTGGGCGGCAACATTAAATTTTTTGAAATTTCTATTGAAAGAGAAGTTTTGAATCATCCTGAATTTTCCCTGCGAAGTCATACCTAACCAAGCAGCTATAAATACGCAGAGATCTTGAGGTAAAGTGGCCTTTCGGAGTTTACCTTTGAAGTGCAAAGTATTATTTTTGAGATTAGTCCGTCGTACGAGCTAGTCAGCAGGTGAGTTGATCGTTATTGAAAGATCTTTTACTGTTATTACTAGGGATTTATTATACTTTTGCGTTGCTAATGTTTATAAGTGCTGTATTTGTTCCAGATGTATCGTCCTGTTGTGTATAAGTTATACTACCAGTACCTTGTCTTGTCTTGAATATGAGAAAATAAAGCGTCATTCTCTATAATCCTCCTTGTTGGATTTTCCCACAGAAAACTCTTGCAGGATGATTTTTTTTGTAACAATAGATGTAATTACAGGTAGTTACAGACAACCCTACACGGTATATTTTTTACATAATCTGAGTGTTATTTGAGTTCATATTATAAAATTAAAGACACCAGTATAAATATGAGGTTATTTAATACGAACCACTAGACAAATGTCTTTTGTTTCTACTTTTCCAGATTTGTAGGATTTTTTTCCTTAACTAAACAAGAAAATGACCCTTTACCTGGCTGTGTCTAATCGATTCATATCACTAATATGCATAGAAATATATACAAAATAAATTTAGGATTTTTGAATGGTCTACACTTTAAATAAAGCTATACAAATGTCATGTGATAGAAAAACATATTCATTATTGTTTTTATTTCAACCAGTTATGACTCTTGTTTAAGATGACCAGATTTTACCATTCGTAAAGAGGGACACCATTGACCGGGGAGGAGGGTTGATTAAAAATTTGGCACCTAAATAAATTATTTATCTAAATAATCTGAATAGCTGATTTGTTGAGGTCACTTGTTTAACTAGTACTAGCACGCAGTACGATATGTATTGTATGAGAGATAGTTACAAAACTCAATATGCGAAGGTGTTACTTCGTGGACGACCAACAAACTCTTTACACCCTGATCTATCTCCTCTCGAAGATTCCCCTCCGTTTCCAGTTTTTGTATAAGATGTTATTCCTTTACAACAATGTCCCAAATGATGCTGTGGTCGCGGTAGCCTAGTGGTCATGGTTTCGGATTCGCAACTGGCGGTTTTCATTCAGTCGCGGGGTCGATCCTTGGCCGCCTAAGACCCACCGTGTAGCCGGGGCTGATGCACGTTAAATCTGTCTGGGCCCAAAGTACTCGCGTGGCGGGGTGTGGATGTTAGGAGAGGGAGTGCCAGCTCAGGTGTCATTCTTGTCACTTGACCATGGTTCAAAATTACGAGGTCTGTCGCCAATAGCCCTCGTGTTGCTTCTAGTGTGACGTTAATAATAATAATAATAATAAAAAAAAAACCAAGCTAAAACTGAACCCAAATGATGCTCAATCGCTAGCAAAAAATGTCACCATAAGAATAAAATCTGTGGAAGTGTGCAAAGTGTTCGCTCTTCATTTTACAGCTGCAAAATATTTTTGTCGCTGTCAATGACGAAAAATGTCACTGTTCATTAAGTCTAGATAATGGTGGTCGTATTCTAGCTACTGATCAAGGTGAACTTTAATAAGCAGTTCCTGATAATCTGTTCTCCACAATTATTTTTATTATTAAAGTTTAGCATTATAAAATTTACAAAAGTATTATAATGCTCATATCCTGGTGAAATAGCTAAATGGAAGCCAAAAACCGTATATTCTTATCCCGTTCTCCCGCCGTTCCCTAGTTGTCGTGCATTCTTTCTAAAAATCGGGACTTCCTTAAAATCCCCGCGGGACACTGATAAATTGTTAAGAATCGGGACGTCTGGTCATCTTACTTTTATTTCATACGAGTTCGGTAATTCTCCCTTTAGTCATGCAATCCTAGTTCAAAGTCTTAGAAGAGAAAGAATAAAAATCGGATATTATTTTATTACGTATCAATGTTCCCGCGTGAGTAATCTCAACTGATGCATTGTTGACTATGTGCACAACTGCGTTTCATATTGTATAAATTGTATATTGTACTGTATATACGATGCGCCTGTTATTGCATAAAATTTATGATACTATTTTAGCCACATTCCCTGTTTTTACTTTTCATGTCTTACTTTGTAATTTCTATCTAGTCGTTTCTAATAAATGTTTTTTCCTTTTTGAAGGAGTGCTGCCATTTCCATGTTTTTATTCACTTTCTAAATATTCCAGAAAAAATAAAATATTTCATAGTATAATGAAATTAAAATGGAATAGGTACTACTGATAAGTTAGCTGCCTCGAATGCATACATATTATTCTTCACTTTAAGCGATTTGGCTGCAATAAATGAACTTGTTGTTTTTATGCATGTAAATCCTTCTTAGAATCTAAACAATCCGCAAAAAAAGCATTTTTTTAAAAAAATAATTTGAAAAACAACTTACTAAACCTGGAATAATTATTTAGATAAAGATAAAAGAATCTCAGTAACAATAAAAAAGAAATTGGAACGTATATAAGCATGTAAAAAGAAGTAGGAAATACCAGAACTTCTAAAAAATGAATGTTCAAAGAAAAAGCGATCCCTAGAGAGAACGACAAACGCAACCAATGTGTACTATATGGTTAACTTTTCTTTGATAAATGCATGTAAATGAAAATTTTGTTTTTCATTAAAAATGCACCAAGAATAATAGATATAAATCATATTTAATTTATGATTGAAATATTCTATTTCTTCTCAACTTTTAAATACTTAGCCACGTACACAAATAAAAGATTAGACGGTTAGAGAGATACTGAAAGAAAGGCGTGGGAATTTTAAAAGATACAAAATATGTGACATTGCTATTACACGTATTAGAGCCATCACATAGAGTTCGTTAAATCTCAAGAGTCAACATAAATATTCCAACTAGTTAATCCTTAACTCAATTTATTATTCGTTCCGTAGAATAACCAACGTTAAAGATGTGTAACTTGGGTTTTAGTAGATAATAAGTAGGTAATAATATTCTGTTCATACATTAAAATGAAAGCAAACAATATAAATAATTAAATTAAATATATCTTAAGCTAAAGTAATTATGTTGCGGTAAAGTGAAAAAAGAAATCTTTACATATTAATTTATTTTTGACAGGTTCTATTCTTATATACTGAACGAAGACAGCCTTAATATAGAGGGTCATGTATTGCTCAAGATTAATGATGGTGCTACTGTAGAGCAACCTAGCAGTTGATTGTTCCATATTAATTTTTATTTTCAAAATTATTTTGTCTTAAAATATCCATTTTAATTAATATTTTCTTAAAAGAAAGTGAAAACTAAAGCGTTAGAATTATATATTTCATATTCAAAAGAAAACGTAATGCGTACTTTATATTTATATGATGGCTATTTTTAAACTGAAAATGATACTGACATAGAACTGTTTATATCATTGATTCTATTATTTAAGACACGTATTTACATATAGCCTGATCACGAGCTTCATCATAGCTTTACCTAATAAACTGTAAAATAATTTATTTCATACAAGCCTTTTTTTATTTCTTTGATTTTCCCATAACAAAACTTTTTCTAATGTTAAACAATTTACGCGAGACATAATAATAATTTGATCCATCTTTAAAAACATTTTTTAAAAGAAATAATAATAAAACTTAATTTATAACTATTGATTTCAATATAACCTTTCCCATTTTTTAGAAACAAATTGCATGAAAAGTAAATGAAATCTTCACGTGATATTACGATATATAATCTCTTTTAATAATAATGAAATTTCAGAAGCTTACGAAAAACTAAGAATAATTGAAAATCCGTCTGAAAATCAGCTACTATCTGTACACTTATTTAAGGAATTGAATGCTTTTTTTAAAAAAAAAAAAAAAAAAAAATTATTTTATTTCTTAATTAAAATTTATTAAAAGTAAATTAAAATTAATTAAAAGTTATTTATTACTTTACATTTCACAAACATAATTTCTTAACTGAAAGCTCTAAATACCAGAATCCTTACTATAAAACCCTAGCGATGATACGCCTCTCTTTGACTAAGAACTTAAATGTTAAAGTGACTCTTAAAAACATTCTTATTTCCGCATTTTTTTTTGCGTTTTTTGATATAACTAAGTTTAGAAAGATAAATACGGCTTAAGAAATGGTTTCTTATTCTTTTTTAATTAAAAACACAATTCATTCCAGAAAGTTTTTGCTAAAATAAATCAAATTTTCTTTGTGTTATCCACTAATGGGCGCCCGGCCCCGCCTAAATTAGGAAGAAAGTCTTCCAGTTCTAGAAAAGAAGTCATATATTTTAAGGTAGTTGAGGGTTTTAGTTTCTCTAGGGCTATAATTGATCAGTTTGTATCAAACACTTTTTACATCAACACACATAACACTTTTTACATAAACGCTATTTACACTATCAAACATTAATTTATGAAAACAAGTGAATCTGTGATACATACTAAAATCTATAAACGTTAGACTCAAAAGAAGAAGAAGGGAAAAAAAAAGGATGGAATGACAAAGAGGATGCATAACCCACAAATTCCACCGTCAAGACAGAAAGCATCAAGGAAAAAAAGAAAAGTTAATTGCGCACCTCGAGATCGTACTTTCTATTATTACTTAAATAAGGCAGAGTCCAAAGAGAGGAATGCTTTTGCAGTTTTACTATAGGTTTCTTACTTGTAAGTGGGTTTCAAAAAGTACCAGTACTGTTGGTGTTGATAAGGCAAGTTGGGGTTATCATTGTGTGTTGCCAACTGTAAGACGGTGACAAAATGAATTTGACGCGTATTATTAGGTTGGTTTTGATCCGATTGCCAATTGCTACCAAAACAAAGTTTGATTACTGCCTCTCCAAGCTGACACCATCTATGAAACCCGGAGTCTTCATTATACACCGGAAATCAAAGAACAACAACAGAAAAAGAATTGATTCCGATTAATCTGCTCTAAAGAATCTGTTTTAATGAAGGCGAAAACTATCTCGTCGGCTGGAAAATTTACAGTGATGAACTTTTTGGGGTGCGAAGGGTGTCATGCTCATTATCTTATCAATGGTTAAGAAACGACAAAAAATTACTCTATTTCCATTTCCTGGTTGCTAACACTGATACTTTTTGAACGGCCTTGTAAGTAGGCATTCTATTTAATAATATGTTATGTGATAAAGTTATACAAAAAAGATTATATGGAAAATTTAATATTATTATACTGATTGATCCAGTCGAAGAACGGTTTAATCCTTACAGGACCATAAGGTAGCTAAGTTTTTTTTTAGTTTCTATTAAAGCCGCAATAGAAGCAACACGAGGGCTATTGGCGACGGATCTCGTAATTTTGAACCCCGGTAAGTGACGAGGACGACACCTGAGCTGGCACCCCCATCTCCTAACATCCACACAACGCCATCGGGAGGACTTTGGGTCCTGAACAGATTTAACGAGCATCAGTCCCGGCTACGCGGCAGGTCTTTGGGGGCCAATGATCGAACCCGCGACTGAACGAAAACCGCCAGCTGCTAGTCCATGACCTTGATCACTAGGCTACCGCGGCCCATATAAGGTAGCTAAAAAGCAAATATTAGTATGTAACAGTTCATTTCAGTTTTAGGCATTAAATAAATAAAAATCGAAAGAAAAATACATAACAATGTATAGTTGTTTTGGAATTTTACAGGAAATATTATTTTCCTCATACAATTATTAGTCATTATTAAGCATTTGCTAACATTTGTTCAAATATACTTTATAATTATACAAAATTATACTTATCGAATAACATAAAACATGTGAGGAAACATAGAAATTATATTATTACACAACACAATAAACTGAAATAATAACTGAGTATAGCCTGCAAATGTTATATCATTGGCGCCAATTGATTTGACATTTTTTTCCCTTCTAAACTTTCCCGTTCCCGTAATTGCGTTCGGCATACGTTCTGTTTTGACATTATGTGTGAAAAAAAGGCAGATCAGGTTATAATTAAATACGAAAATCATCATTCTTAAAATGGGGGAAAATATTGCCTTTAGTCTTGAAAGGGTTAATTATTGACATGTGTAACATTACTCAGTAGAGTGAAGACATAAAAACGGCTATATTTCGACTCGTTGTTGAAACTTATAGTACAAATTATACATTATTCGTAACTTCTATATCCGTAATTATCCGCGTGTGTGCTTTTGTCAAATTATTTTCTAAAATATATGCTCGTAATGGACAAAAATACTTAACTTCAATCATTATCTGTCAAGATAATAGTAAGTGCTTGATCAAAAAGTTTTTCGGATTGAAGTAAAAAAAGGTTTCCAATTATGATGTATTTCCAAGCCGTAGGGAAAAAAATGTCATAAATTCAAATACTAATATCAAAGTTACATGTATATATGCTTCGAAGATCCAAATCCAAAATGTGTTCTATTTATAAACTTTTAATTTAACACAACAATACATGGAAAAAAGAGAAAAATAGACTTTTCTAGCATTTAAAATTATATTTCTTTCTTTCAGTTATTTACTTGGCTTTTTTCCGCTTAGTATATATTATGAGAGTGAATTTTACGAAATAAAAAATACATTTACTGAAGTAAAAAAAGTATTTTCTAAATAAATAGCATTTTGTGGAAAAAAACTTAAAGCTCATAATAAAAAATGTTTTGGTGATATGATTTTAAAAAGAATTTTCAAACAGAAATAACATGCTTTGTGAGAAACAATTGTAGTAGAAAAATATCTGCATTCCTTCTTGTTTTGACACATAAAGAGCTATTTATGGTGAAGCCTTTGAATATGCAAATGCAATCATAAATATTTGAACAGAAACCTGATTGTATATTTTTTTTAGCTCAATGTAAAATTTTACGTGTTTTCCCCAACTGCGAGAATATCTTAAAATGTTTTTAAAAGAAAGTATTCCTTGAATTTCTAGTGTGAAATGTAATACTTCGATATATCTTGCAGACATTTATTTTACTTTAGACATTTATTTATTTTATTTTACCAAAGTTTCTATTATGAATATTCTCGCATATTGCTTATCCTTTTGGTTAATATGAATATAACTCTCGACATAAGCAAAACAAGTGAAGCAAACGGAAAAATATGAATTATCTATAAAGCACTTTTCTTTGAAAGTGAAACGACAACAACAAGCACGGATTGAGAGAATATTTATGGTAATGCCCACTGAAGGTAAGTCAAAGAAAGTTTACTTTCATTTTTCGAGACTGCCCGAAGCACCTTACAACCGAAAAACAAAAGCAAAGATGATAGAAAATGTTCTTAACATTTATTCTCGGATCCTGAAACATGAATGGGTAAAGTAAACATTGGGTCACAATGTCAAATCTCATTCAAGATTTTGTAAACGTCAATTCTTACTACTTGGCAAAGCTTCAACAACTTCGGGATATATTTGAAGAAAAGAACACTAGAGGAATCATGAATAATTTATAACAGTTTGGGAAAGATATATTCCTTAAAGTATTTGAAGGAGAGAAATAATACATATATGCTATACTTATTTCATTTTTTACTCCTTAAACAAAGTCAATTTACTCGAAAGCCGAATTCTGTTAAGGCAGGGGTGGCCAGCCTTTTACATACTGTGCGCCATTTATTTGCCAGATGAGTTCAGATTGCCAGATGAGTTGAGACTCAAACACTTTTTATACCGTTTTGCGTTCATGGTTAGGGGACGATATACAGAAATAAAGATATATAGAATCTGCTTCGCTTAGGGAAGGAAAAGGAATGACTTAATCCCGCTGTTAAATGAATTATTTTACGCTAGTTTAATGAAGCATCAATCCTCAATAATGAGGAATGGTGGTGCTATGACTGCCAGAGTCTCGTTGGGTGACGATAACTGGACTACAATTGTTGGCACTGAGATCGAGATCAGCTTGGAACTTGGATTTATCTGTTCTCTCTGCTGTTCTGTCATAAATTTGATAGCCTTTTTATAGAAGTATATTTATAGACATAATTAAATTTTTAAATGATTTAATTATTATATGTAAAATGTACATACAATATCTGTTATGTGTAATATATTACACATTGTTAATAAGGGAACTCCTGAGTCTGTTTGGATCTCGCTACTTTTTTAGTGTTTGGAGTTGAATTGGTTTTTGAGAGCAATAGAGAATTCTTCAAAGTCGTTACATTGTTTCTCTTTTAATCAATATCATTCATAAAAATGCTTTTCACATCTGTATGTCTCTCCAAAGTAACAAATATGCAAATTTTTTGCCAATTTTTTTAACCCTGGATTATGTTCATATTCTAGTGAACGTCAGAAGTATTTTGATCTGGAAAAATCTCAGCCAATTTTATTTTTTAATCAATCAGATCCGTTTGCATGTTACTAGGCATCTATATTATGTCTTGTTTTTTAAATGAAAGAAGGGATTTTTGGAGACGAGAATGCAATTTTTTCTTTAACAAAATCATGAAAACAGCTTTCAAATGTCTCTTGCTATACCTTGGTTTTTTCAATATGTTTGATCAAATTGTTATTATTCGACACCTTGATTGCTCATTCAAAATTGACTGAAGCGCCATTTGTAATCATCCAAAGTGCCACAGTTCGATCCCCCTTGAGTTAAAGCAACAAAGCTGACGAATGCAAAAAGGATAAAAAGAACATCAAAGAAAATACTAAATATGTAACAATATTCTAGTCCCACGGTTCTCGAACTGGTTGTCGAAAGTATATGTCAACAGTGCCTCGGCAATAATCAAGAAAAGTCGGAAAAAATTGGACATATTAAAAAAAGCATGAAAACACTGAAAATTTGTTTTCCCTCGTCACTGCTGGGACGTGTTAAGAATTGTCATTGTATTTAACTCAAGGTGCGATTGAACCTCTACCTGCATTTATTAAGGTGAAGTCAATAAATAAAGTTGTGGTTAAATTTTGAGTTAAATTTTATGGTGGAAAATTTGTTTTGTGCAATGGTAACTGTAAGCCTGATCGCGTAAGTATTTATATTACATAATGCTAAATATGAAACAATATACAATCATATGTTTCTCCTTTTATAAATAATGCGTTATTTTGTTAATATTTTTTGTATGAATTAAAAACCTTGATACGAAATAAAAAATTTTTTTTGGCAGTGCTTTTTTTTTATAGTTTTTCATGCCAGTTCTGAAATTTTTTTAATATTTTTCTTTTGCTAATTGTTTTTCAAATTATTTATGATTTGTTTTTTTTTTTAAATAAAGTGTATATTGAACGAAATGCTGACAGATTAAATAAAAAATTTCTTGAAGTTTCGGATTTTGTTTATGTTTTTCAGTGATGGACTTAAAGAAAATAGCCCAGGAGTAAAAGTGAAAAAATCGGTCTTTTTCATTAAATTACGTAGGGATAAAGTACTTTCATTCTATTTTCATATTTTGTGTTAATGGGTAGAAGCAGCATATTAAAAACGGGACTTTTTGAACAGTATCACTCCCGAAATCACGCAAAATATGTGCCTGAATCATATGTTTCTCTTTTCTGCAATAATTTAGTTTCTATAACTTAGCAGTCATAACAGTGTTCCCCAAAACTAAAGATTGCTAAATTCTTTACTGAAAGCATCAGCAGAGTTGTTCTGAAGCAAATAGTTTCATGATAGCTTCGCATACATACTACTCGGCAAGTATTGGTCTGAGAACAAATCTTCTGACAAGTTTTGTAGAGAATTTAGTAAGCTATAATTTTGGTGAATGAAAAGTTTTATTAAGTCTCTACTTTTATTGTAAAATTATAGACGAATTATAGACGATGGTTGAAAACCGAGTCTTTAGAACAGAAAATTGATGAACTTACCGAAACTTGGGAAACGACTGATTGAATGACAGCCTTACATTGTTGGTGGAGACAAAATATACAGAAACACCTGAGAGCTTAATCCATCCGAGTTGGTCTGCCTCAGTTCACGGATAAGCAACTCGCTACCAAAAGAAAATCCGATTCAAAATAAGAGAATAGGATCATAGCTCCCTACGTTGCTTGGCTTTGATCTGGTTGGAAATGATCAGGCACCTGAATGCGTCAACTGTCGTAAAATTGTTGCTAATGGCTGCTTGATTCCATCCAAATTAAAAAGACATTTAGAATATAATTATTCTGACTTAGCGCACTCATATATGTATACATAAAGGTGAAGAAATATTCAAATGCCGCATTGATCTCTTCCATTAAGGAGAAAATTTCTAAAATTGGAAATGAAAACGCCACAGAAGTTTAATTTGTTGTCAGTTTACACACTTCAAAACTCAGAAAGCCCAATGATTAAACCTTGAGTGAAAGATGTTATAAGTTGCTTGTTAGGTCCAGACAGGGCCAAAAAGATTGAAACGATGCAACTGACAAATAACACTATAAACAAGCGAATTTGCTCCACTTCAGAGTCTGTGGAGAATGAACTTATAAGAAAATAGGAAGCTTTTGAATTTTTCAGTTAATAGCTTGATAAAAAAGAAACCGGGTTACTGAACTTGCTGTTTTTCTTGTGTTTGGGAGGTATCCATTCAAAATGTAAATAGAAGAAATACTTTAAATTAGTGAAGAGCTTGAAACTTACGCTGCTAACGACAACAAATGTGTGCAGAAGAATGATTTTAAATGGAGCAAGTATGGATATTTACAACGATGGGACGGCTGTAATGATTGGAAAAGTGAAGGGAGCTATGTTTGTGATTAAGCAAGTGGCAGGAAAAAAAATCAGAAACCACTGGGTCATCCGTCGGCATACTCTGGCTACCAGAAGGTTGCCGTAAGATTTAAAACTCGTACTTGATGGTGTTGTGAAATTAATTAATTATGTTAAGATGTTTCAAAGCAATTAATTATGCTTCAAGCTCAACTTTTAAAACTAACCGCCGAAGATCTGAGTATTGATCACTTCCTCATCTTACTGCACACAGAAATATAGTGGCCATCAAGGAGAAAAATGTTAGCCAGACTGTTTGAATTAATATATGAACAGGGTGCTTGAATTTAGATATCTTTCCGATATCTTTGGAAAATTAAAGGAAACCATAACTTCTCTTTAAGGGAAAGGGGAGGGGGAGCATATTAAGATAGCCTAAAAGTCTTGCGTAAAATAATTGTTTTTTGAAACATATGTTGAGAGCAGAGATATCTTCAACTTTCCTCATTTGCAAGAATTAATCAAAACAAATGAGATCGACCTTCAAACCAACTTCCTCGAAAATTTTATTGCCTCTTTAAAAGTTTTGGATAGAAGCATAGTTAATTATTTTCACGACATATATTTTATGACATATACAAACGAAACCAAGAAGTTAGTTTATAGACAGATGTATTCAGAAAACAATGTTTTGTTGGTAAGGTTATAGTCAAAAGACTTGCGAGTTTTACCTCAGTTTATTTTAATGAGCCTACATTTTCAACTTACGTTAGGTTAAAAACAGATACAGAAGCATACCTTCTAATTTAAGTGATTTAAGAATAAAATTGTGATATATATCCTTCAATATTTAACTCTGCAACCATCTTAAGGTCTAATTAAATAGTCAATAAGTTTTAGACTCCAATCGAATATACGTAAGAGAAAGACAACACAGTTTATTAGCTCTTAACAAATAAGATCCAAGATCTTTCTCTCTCTGTCAAATCCCTCTTAACTCAGTTAATTCTAGTCTAAATTCAAATAATAAAGTATTAGCTTACCAAATCACTCTTACGGACTTACACACTTCTTGTTTATAACAGATTCACCTCGTAGTACTTTAACTAGGAGTCACTTCAATTCAAACTATTAATTTTGATGATTCAATCGAATCTACAATTATCTATTAGCTGGTTGTTATATTCTCTATATATCTCCTTTCTCAATTTTATTTCATTCAATTATTGCTATCCATAATTCATTTAACTTCATTTTTTATTTTCATCTAATTTACCAAATCACGCTTTATTTGGTTGGGAAGGAATTGTAATTTTATGTAACTCAAATTACTCTTACCCAAAGGTCCTCGTGATTAGTGAAGAGAGAGAAAATCATGAACAGCCCAAAGTCCCTGTCTTGCTTCGGTTCGAGAATGGTCCTCAAAGAGAACTTAGTTATCCCTTTGCTAGCACAACCTAAACATCGTTCTCTCACGTATTTCGCAGAATTTTTAAACATATTTTTCTCTACATTACTCTCAATATAGTTCTCTTAAAGTGTCAAAAGCAAGCGATTGTGCTTTTACTTCATCTTAATTATTATTTACTTCAGAGGTCATCATAAAACTTAAATAATCAGTAAATTAACTATTAAATGAACAGATGTCAGATAATATTAACACAGTTGATTAATTTTCTTCAAGTTTTGAAAGTTCATTCCGTATTATTCTTTCTTAAAATTACTTTCACTTAAAGCATCTGATTTAAAGTTTAAAATAAAAATCAAAGTTCATTCTTACCGGGAGTTTAATCACAGACACAAGGGGATTCGAACGAAGTTCCCAACTTCGACTATGGACTCACTCCAAATGATCCTTAATCCTCGTCCGTCTGCTATCGGGTATACATTCACACTTTTATCATGCGCCAACTACAACTACTCACTACTTACCTACCATTTAATCTAATTACGTTTCATTTGATTGGAAAGGAATTGTAAATTGAATAATACCAAAAAGTAAACCAAGACGCTATTTGAAGAGAGAATTGACAACTGCCCTAGCATTAAGTGCGATTAGGAAGCGTAATTAAATTAGTATAAAAAAAAAGGAAATTAATACTAAATTTATAATGGTATTCCTGTTTCCAATCTCGCCAAGTAGATCAGAATTGAGTAGTGTTACTGCGAAAGTAGATTCTCCAACCTAGTAATACTACCTATAATACTCTTCTATCTATTTCAGCAACCAGCCATAACAAAGCTAATATGAAATATAGAACAATAATTACATGTTTATTTTTGAGTTCTTAATTTTTACATATTCATTTTCCATTTACTTCTATATCTCTTTTCAACTAAATTCATAAAAAAACAAGATAAGAAAACCATGGTGCTGGGACTTAAACGGATTAATTTTATCCTGATTATTTTAAATGGGAACAAAATTGTTCATGAATGTTTTGGTTGTACTAATTGAGTATCAAACCGAATTAAATTCAAGAACCGATATACAAATCTGAACTATATTAAACTTGTATAAACCACACTTTATATGCAGAAAGTTTGGGGTAAAAGTTATAAAAATAATTTTTGATTTCAGTATTTTTTGGTCAAATTTCTGCACATTTTCTATGAACACAATTACGCATAGATCTTTCGGAACTGAAAGACTAATTGTTTATTTACGTCGAAGCAACACGAGGGCTATTGGTAAAAGATCTCTTTCAAATGACGAGAGCGATAAGTGAGCTAGCATCTTTCTCTCCAAACTTCCACTCCACTTCTCGGGAGGACTTGGTATCTCAATCAGGTTTAGCATGCATTAGCCCGACTACATAGCAGGTATTTAGTGTGTGGGGGGGAGGGGCTCGAACCCTCGTCTCGATGGAAATAATGCCAGCTGCGAGTTCGAGACCATTACTACTACCGAGGCCTGTCTTTTGAAATGGAACTTTAATAAAATCTTTCGTTCTTGTACACACACAAACACTCTCCTTTCTACCCCACTTATATTGTCTTTTTCGTATACATGGCGAAATGCAATACTTTAAAAAATATTGTCTTACAGAATAGATTTGAATTAACTTTGAATTAAAAAAAATCTAGTACTCTAAAATAGTTACAATCGAAGATAAGCAAGTCATGTTAAAAATAACAAATAACTTGTTTATCATTGTTTTTAATATTATCGATTTCGAGCCATTCCTAGTTTAAAAGAAATTACAAGAAAACTTTACACTGATTGCACAAGAAACTTTGCACTGATTGAAATTTTAAAGATTTTTATTCGTCGTCAGCTAAAGAAATATTCTTATAAAGTTATTTTCAAAAGTAAATCGAACATTAATGTTTTTACTTGAAAGAAGTTTTGAGTAAAAGCGTGCTTCTTGCAAACTATAATTTAATCTGTTTCTGTAAAAAAAAAAAAGCAAACGATAATTTCTCTAGAAATGTGATAAGGCACTTATCTTTTATGATGTAACGAAGATCACGCGATATTCTAAAACGAAAACCAACATAGTTGAAATAGTTAAGGAGTTTTAAATGTCTTGTTTTTTACAAGCTTTTTCACCCTTTCTTAAGCTTTCTCTAAAGTTCCAGATTATGCCAAAATAAATCTCTAAACTTTTTTGAAAATTAAGGAGATTTCTAATGTTGAATTTCTAAGGAACTGCAAAGAAACAAATTTGAAGAAATGTAAATTTTTTTTTCCTCTTACTGAACTTTTTTTCAACATCTCTAAGTCCAAAAGTAAAAATCAACTATTAGATAATCTTCTAAGTACTTATGAGATATTGTTTCTTGATAATCTAAATATTTATTCAGTAATTTAATTTTAATTTCTTTGATAAGGATATACGACGAATACTCAATTCATTTACAGTACGTTATATTTTTGATACCTTGTAACATATAACACTTTGTGGGGATTATGCGGAATATCTCTTTGTATTTATTAAATTTGGCCAATCCAAATAATGTATCAGCATTAAAAGCAGGTTCGTTCTATATTGATGCGTGAATCAGTAGTTTATAATCAATTCTCCTTACAGATTGCGTCTCTGTTAATTATTCTGAATTTGGTAAGCCAAAACATTACTTGATTGAAAACACAGTAATGTAACGAGTCGTACTGATACGCCGAGCTGTAGTTTGTATTCATTGGATTTTAATAAATGAATTTCATTTGTAACGATGAATGACACTTAAGATAATATAT
Organism: Nephila pilipes; assembly: GCA_019974015.1. Lineage (NCBI taxonomy): Eukaryota > Metazoa > Arthropoda > Arachnida > Araneae > Nephilidae > Nephila > Nephila pilipes. Next base: position 1,304,363 of record BMAW01006734.1, read on the forward strand.
AGAAAGTGTTTTTTTATATATATTTGCGAAACAAAAAAAAAAATTAGATTTCGTATACACATGTGATCGCAAATTCTGTAAATATGAAATCATAACTGATATTAAACATCACATTCATACTTATCCAATTACAAATTTATTAATTTCTGAGACCATAAGTCACTTATTTCCTCACTACAAATAGTGACTGCGAATTTACGTACCTTTTTCTTATAATCGGTAATATGATAAAATTTTAAAACATAACTGATATACTGATAATTTTCAGGGAGTTCTTATTTACTTATACCTTATAACAGGGAGTGAATATGAAATAAATGTTAAGAGTAATAAGATATTTTATTCATTCTTATATACTGTGACAAAATTATATATAAAAATAAGTTATAGTTTGTCTGAACACAAGTAATGTAAATAGAATTCAACAAATTTATAACAAATTAAAAAAACACACTTTTACTTTATAATTTTTCATAACAATTGTAAAATGTGTAATCAAATACGTGGTCTGTTTCTCAACATGTTGTAGAAAATTCAGTACGTTTTTGATTCGATTGTTTATTGACGTCGAACTCAGAAGCAACAAGCAACACGGGGGCTATTGGTGTCGGACTTCGTATTTTTGATCCTCGGTCAAGAGACGAGGGCGACAACAGAGCTTGTACCTCCCTCTCCAAATCTTCACACCACGCCTTCAAGAGAATTCAAAGCCTCGATAGATTAAACGTGCTCCTCTTCAAGGCAAGTCCTTAGTAGCAACAGGTCTCAAACCTACGACTCTACGAAAACAAAGCCGACCACAAGTTCATGATCATGACCAACTAGTACGTAAGAAACATAACTGAACAACACTTTTGATAACATTAAATCTGATGCGACTCCAAGCCCTCTCGAAGGCATGGTGTGGAAGTTTGGAAAGGGAGGTACAAACTCCTTTGTCTCCCTGTCTCTTGACCGAGGATCAAAATTACAAAGTCCAACGCCAATAGTGTTGCTTCTAAGTTCGACGTCAATAAGCAATCGAATAAAAAACGTATCTGAATTTTTTAAGGCATGCTAACAAAGACCTCGTATTTGATTACGCATTTTACAATTGTTGTGAAAAATTATTCGAGTATAAGTGTTTCATTTAATTTGTTATAAATTTGTTAAAATTTATTTACATTATTTGTGTTCAGAGAGGTTATACAAGTTATTCTCATATGCTTTTGTCACAATATATAAGAAATAAATAAAATACTTTATTGTTTTTAACTTTTATTTTATATTCACGGCTTAAAATCTCGTTGTAAATTACCAGTATACCTATTATGTTTTAAGATTTTACCATATTACAGGTAATGAAAATGAAGGTAAATTTGTAGTCACTACATTTTATAGTGAGGAAATAAAGGACTTATGTTTTCAGAAATTAATGACTATGTTTTTGGTAAGTACGCTATGCTATAATTTTATCGTAAATACCTTTTAATATATTATTAAAAAAAAAAAAAAAAACTTCCATACAGTAAAATATGATAAATTTTACAGATAACAGAAAGTAATATTCTTGTCAATTTTAAAGACTAAAAAAGAAGGTTCCACCGAGATTTGAACTCGGATCGCTGGATTCAAAGTCCAGAGTGCTAACCATTACACCATGGAACCACTCTTCCCATGCCGGGAATCGAACCCGGGCCGCCTGGGTGAAAGCCAGGAATCCTAACCACTAGACCACATGGGAACTGAAGAACGGTTTTTAGAGATAGAAGAGTCCACGTTTTCCTCCGTGTTATCTCTTTGGTTGATTGCCAACTCTGCAATGAGGCAAATTAGTAATGCAACACAATTCACTGTTTTATCTAAAACATACAAGTTTCAGATATGAATGCGACTGAAAGGAAAAGTATTTTTTTTTTCACGTATTTTCTGTAAAGGTCTATTTATGCTGATAATTTTGAAGATAAATTCCTTTTTGGTTATATAAATTGAGATTTTTATTTTTTACTGCAACAGAAACTTATAAAGAAATTAATGATTTCAGATATTGATAATTATTAATGATTGCAATAATGTATGATTTTATAAGATGAATCGTTCTCAGAGATTACTTCTACTTTAATACTAGCATAAAATTTTACATTTATAACGCTTTAATGGGTCTTATTTTTTTAGCATTTACAATAAAATCACTTTTTCGTTTTACTTAAAAGTGCGGAAAAAAATTAGTGAAACATTAAAAAATTTCACAAAATAGCATACCTAAAATTCTAAATATTATGTGCCCCTTTTTATGATTTAACTAGATATTAAATTCCAACTAGTGAGTATAATTGATGTTAAAGACAAATTTATTTTTAGAAATTGTTCTTGTATAGTCACAAAAATAAGCCCTCCCCACGATGGAATAAGAGCTCTTGATAAAATATACTGAATTTAATACTCATAAATGAATTCAATGTATCTGAACTTTTGACAGGTATCACACTACTTTTTTTGATACAAATTACATTTTGTATCCGAATCTAATTAAATTTTGTAACAAATTTCAAAAACAAATTTTATTAATGCAAGTAACACACATACAAACACACACAAAATAAATAAAATAAAATTTTAAATTCATGTTATTTTTGTTGTGTTTTGATGTTAAGAAATTTATTTATGCTACATATATAAGGCTAAGAGGCATTCTCTTAAAGAAATATTGCACTATTTTGATCATAAAAGAGACTTTGATAGAGTTATTTTAATAATTCATCATTATCTAGTGAGACAAGTTAGGCTTCTGAAAGAGGGCCCAAAATTTAGTGAAAAAAGGAACAGTTCATGAAGAGTAATAATTATCTCATGAAAGTTGATAAACCGAACATAACAGCTACATTAGCTAACTTAATGAAATCTTGGTTGATTCTGGGGTCGGAATAATACAAAATGGCAAAATATAGAAAAAAATACATACATACATATATATATATATAATACCTATCTAATTTAATTTTATATATTTTTAATTATAAAACGAAGAATATTAAGAATACAACGTTAACAATTGTATTCTTAATGTTGGCAAGTAAAATTGTCTTAGCATTTGCTGTTGTTATGAATGTCAGTTAGACGAACACCCCTCCCCATGTAACTGAATATTAAAATGATTAATAAAGTCTTATTGTTTTTAAAGTGCTTTGCGTTCTCCTATCTCATCAGAACGTCACCAACATATATAATATAGACTAATATATGAAATTAATTATGTTTAGGAATCAGTCATGAGCAACTGTACTAAAAGAACTCGACTGTTTGGTTTATGTACAGTCTATCTGTACCTAAACATTTTCAAGCACATGATAGTTTTAAGGAAAGAGCTACATTATGCTATTTGCATACATACATAATCTGCGTTGTAAATAAAAGTTGAATCGAAATAGTCTTAAAAATTAGTTAATTAAAGGGAAGTTAAATTTTTGTATGAAAGCTAGAAATGTTTATTTAATTCAAAAGGAAACAAAAGCATCTCCCCCTTGAAACTGATACTGATGACATTGAAAATGATCATTGCTTTTCAACTTCCTGTCACTCAACTATGCACTAGTCGCTTCTATATGAACCAGTCCACCACACATTTTCAATGACACCGTTAAATTCAAAGATTTCTTTCCCAATGTACAAGAGATTTTTTTTTACCTACTCAAGAACTATATTCCAAATCTTAAACCTGCAATTTCTAAAGCAAAATAAGCCAAATTCCCAAATGACAAAATTTTTCATTTTAAAAAGGAACTTTTCTCTTTCTCTTTCTCTGCAAATAACTCAATGTCTGTATGCTTCCTCTTTTACTCTTCAAACAACACGGATCATGCATCAATCGAGTCTCTATTATCTTTTTAATTCCGCTTTAAATTTCTAAATTTTTTTACACCTAAAATAATGTATTCTTTCTTTTCTTATTTTTAGTTTTTTTCTGTTTAAATTATTTAACTTATCTTAAAATTAATTAATAAGTCATTTGGAGAAATAAAGAGCTCAGGGCAAGAAAATTTTCTTTTGTACAGTTTTTCACCAAGTTTCCATCGCGAGGTGCTGGCTTCTGCACGGCTAAGGACTGCAAAAAACCTGTCAAGTCAAGTCATTGCATTTCAAGTGTGATTAAATTTTTCAGTTTAATAATGGAAAAATAATAAATTTTTAACTTTAATTATCTAATTAAGTTGAGAGATAAATAAATTCTAAAATTAACCGGAACCCTGTAGTTCAGGCAGTAGCCATATTGTATGAGTTTGTTGCTAATAAACAATGAACAAATAATACATATTAGCTGATTTTTGAGTAATATATGTTAGTGAAACTTGTATTCTGTATAATAGTTACTTTTACAAATAGCAAAAAAGAATGAGCTTTTCTTAAATATTTATAAATGTGTTGAATTTATAGTATAACCTTTCGTAAAAAGGTAAGTTGTTTATTTTATGTATTCAAAAATGTTTTATTAACTTCTTCCATCTCCTATTTATGATTTCATTTTCGACCTTTTTTATGCATATATTATTCAAATGGTAACTAATTATATTTTTCTGACGAAGAAAGTACACAACAACACAAAACGTAAATAAGCAATTGTAATATTAGTGCTGATTGAAAAATAACTGAAACCAAATTCTGTAATTCAGCACTTTATTCAAATTTGGAATAGCTGACTAAATAGATATATACTAAATAAGTAATCTTTAATTTGCCATTCTTTAAAACTTAAAGAAACAATATAAAGTTATTTAATTTCAATAAATATTGTCTGCATCATGCACAAATAATTAAACATTTAAAAATAAATTAAAAATATCATCTACATCATATGCAGATAGTTAAAAATATGAAAATCAATTTAAAGCAAATATCGTCTGAATCATATACAAATAATTATAAGAAAAATAATCTAAAACAAATATTATTGGCATTATGTACAAATGCCCTTATGAAAATCAATTTAACAAGTTATATAATTGAAAGCTTTTTGTTAAGAAAGGAAAAATTAATTTCAATATTAAAGTTTTGCTGTTTATTTTATGAGTAATATTAAAGTAATATTAATAATATTATAATTTTTAATTACGTTAGGATTATTCATAGCTTAGAATTTCATTAGAATATTCATAGCTTAGAATTGCATTAGAATATTCACAGATTAGTTTCCCATTAGAATATTCATAGCTTGGCTTCATATTAGAATATTCATATGGCTTTGACTGATTTACTACATGCATAGTTTGATGGAATATAATGGAAGTATTTAATAAATTTCTTGGAATCAGTCCTATTATTATGAATTAGCATTTTAAGCTGCTTTTAATTTGTAGCTGGAAATACAGAATCATTCTTTTTGACGTTTAACTTTAATTAAATGAATTTGAGTAGAAATATATAAAAAAAATTGTTATTAGATAATATAAAATAATACTTGTGTGGAGTAAATCTTTAAAATTAATTCTCTTATTCGAGAACTATGCAAATGAAAAAAAAAGTTACGTGCAAAGTTTTGCGAAGAACAGATTTAGTCATCCAAGGTGGCTTTTTTTATGATTATTATTAAATTACTCAATTAAATATAAAAATTAAAGTAAACAATGAAATATCGAGAAATGGACAACAAAAAACTTTTCTGATATTAAAATTACAGGAAACGATAAATTATTAAATGGAACATATTTAAGCTAAATGTAATTAAAATTAAAGAAAGCGTTAAATTATTAAAGTGAATATATTATATAAGCTACATGTAATAAAAATAAAAACAAACGATAAATTATTAAATTGAATATAACTAAGCTAAATATAATTAAAATTGAAGCAAACGATTAAAAATTGAAAAGTGATTCAGTTCGCCAATAACTCCTTAAAAGTGATTCACCTAAAACAATAGCTCCTAATGTGGCAATTAAGCTATTGGTAACAAAGGGGAATCTTAAGGTTTATAAGAACTTAAAAATGCATAGACTAATTTATATTGTCGAATGTGCCCTTGATATCGATAAAAGTAACATGTTCTGCAGATCTTTTGCATTTGATATACGAAACCAAATGGAAAATTGCGTCTTTATAGCCAAAATCTTCTTTGAAACCAAATTGGAGTGTACGATGAATATTGTTTTGATGAATCCAAAAAATAGTATTTGATTATAAAAACACGCTCAAAATTTTTTCCCCCTAAGGTTGGTTGGTAACAAATAGATCGGTCTACAATTAAAAAGGCGACGAGTCCTTACCAGGTTTAAGGAAGAGTTTCAATTTTGCAGTTTTTAAAATGCTAAATTGAATTCTTACTTTTAAATGCTTTTAGGAAACTTATATATAAAGACAGATAAATTTCACTAAATGGTTAGGAAAATTAGGAAAAATATGCTTCCAAATCCCATAGTCCAAAAAAATCAAGGTCCGTGGCGTCCAAGTCGCTTACGAAAGGATTTCAATGCGAACGATTAGACGATTGAAATCAATTAAATTTAAAACCCTCCAGCTGATCAGAATTCCGAACCAATTTCACTGTTTGAATAAGTTTTGGATAGATTTTTGAAACTTTTCAGAAATTTATTGATACCGTATTTAGTTTTTAAATAAAATTCGGAAGTATTAAAATCACATCGCAGATGCATACCCACAAATCGGTACTCGCTCAGAGATTCCCGGTTCAGAATCTCCAGTATATGCACCAATTAAGAAAGGCTATTAGAAATGAAAGTAATATATTGATTGTCCTTACCTGAAAGAGCCACAAAACTTGGACTCGATTCTGGCATATTTAGAGAAATTTAGATTATGTTGCAAGGCGAAATCGACCAGAAGATCTTCCTGGGTATCATTTAATTCTTAACTGCAGAAAGACCTCACATTAAAATCTGCTGTCAGAAGACAACTAGGATTCGAAATTTTATAAGCGGAAATTTGCTTTAGCAAAATATCAAAATCATCATGAGGAGGGGGAAATATAAAATTATTAATAAAATACAAAAAAAAAAAAAAAAAAAAAAAAAAAAAAAAAAAAAAAAAAAAAAAACCACCGACGCACCAAGGAGGAGTTGCCCGATTGTAATGAAATTTTGTATGCAAAGACATGTGGATCGAATATGCAAATGATTAAAATTTGGTGTCCAATGAATGAATAGTGGGAGCTACAGCGCATCGGAACTGCGCACTCAGCAGGTATAAATAAGAAGCGATTATCAATCTAATAGTCAAACTTTCTGTTGCATTGCGATTCAGGATACCTTTCAATGACTGAAAAATTGCCTTGTAGCAGGATTCGAGCTCACTAACAACTGTCAGAGTTTGAAAGAGGTCGTATCATTAGATTGAAAGAGGCAGGTTCTGCAAATCGGAGAATCGCTCGTCGTATGGATCGCAGTGATGCGGCGATTAGAATATGCTGGCAAGAACGGGTGGGCAATGGCAGATTTCAGCGTGATGAGGATAATGGTCGACCTACGGCCACAACAGGTCAGGAGGACAGAGTGATTGTCAGATCGGAGATCACAGCACCTGATTCATGGTTATCAACCATCAGACCCACACTTGAATGTCCATTATGACCATTCACAGACTGCTGATAGAGAGAAATCTACGCTCGTACCGACCGTTACGCCACCTGCCACTAACGCCTGCACACTGTCGATCCAGATTACAGTGATGCTTGACTCGATCCGGTTAGAATAATGCTGACAGGGACTTATAGTGTTTAGCGATGAATCCCGTGTCCCGACGATGATCGAAGACGCGTCTGGAAACGCTCAGGGCAGCGTGCCGATCCTGCTTTCACTATTGCACGCCACACAGGCCTTCAACCTGGAGGGATAGTCTGGGGTGCAATTTCCTTAACAGCCGGACCCCTTTAATCGTCATTTGAGGTACACTTACAGCACAGCGGTAGGTCGATGACATTCTGAGACCTGTTTTGCTATCGATCCTTTTACAGTACCCTGGACTTATTTTTCAGCAAGATAATGCCAGACCACATGCGGAACGTGTTGTTATGAAGTGTCTTACAGCTTGTCAAACACTTCCTTCGCCATTCAAATATCTCTCCAACTGAGCATGTCTTGGATATGATGGGATGACGACTGCATCGAACATGTTGATGGCCAAGCCCGACAATTCGAGAAAATTTGGCAATGAATACCACAGGAGACCATCAGAGAGCTTTATCACTCTATGCCACGTCATGTGACAGCTTGCATTCAGGCTAGAAGGGGTCAACATCTTATTGAGCTCGTTACTTTGTAACTATGTAACTCTGAAATAAATCATTAAATTTTTCTGAAATCTTAATAATTTTCTATTCTGTACATAATTTTCCTACCCACTAATTTTTGTCTTCATCGGACAGCTCCTTCTTGTTGCGTCGTTTTTTTTTGTTATAGAGTGTATATTTTTTTTTAAAATTACAGTAAATATTATCGAATGGTCTGTTTTGTTGAAGAATTTGGGGTAAATTAATTTATTAAATTAAACAGTGAGATATTTATTTTTAAAGCGAAATATTGAGTTGAACCAGTTGTAGAGTTAAAAGGATTACACAGGCTTACGAAGGAAAAAAAAATACAAGGGAATTGATAACTGAACTTTATGTATTTTTTGGTGCTGATTTAAAACTATGAAATTTTTTTATCAAAAGTTATGATTTCTTGAAAATTTCCAATTTTACTTAGAATTTTATGAACGTTTACCAAAAACGTTTTTCAGCGTATTTTAAACCTCGTTCTAGTGACGAGGAAGACATCTGATCTGGCACTTAATTTTAACTTCCACAACACGCCAGCGTTTGGACTTTCGACAGATTTAACATGCGTCAGCCCCGGCTACATGGTGGGTCTTTAGTAACAACAAGGATTGAACCTGCGACTCCACGAAAAACGCTGATCGCGAGTCTGCGAACATGACCACTAGGCTAACCATGGCCGCCTAATTTTTTATAGAGTAACGCAGTTTTGAAGAAGAAAGATGACCTCTCTTTAGTCTTTTGATAAATCCTAATTAGTAACGTTCCTTTTGTTTTTGATTTTGTGTTTATTAATGTTTTCGGTCTGAAAATTTTTTAAAAGATAATTATCGTCCAGAAAGTAATCGATTCTAAACGGCGTTAAAATCACTCCAATAAGATTGGACAATGCACGTTGTTATAACAGAAACGTACCTAATTATAAAATGTAATTAACTTTGACTTAATAAAAGCTGTTTTACAAAATCCTAAATTAGAAGTACAGCAGATTGATCGTTGTGACATCAGGGCTTCATTAGCCTGTTCTTGCGCCATATCTCAATATAATATATTAGTCAAAACATCTGAACTCCATTTGGAGATATGCAAGAACAAAACAGCATCCTTTATTTATTATCACTGCAGAATATCCAACGTCGCTCTCTCTAGAATTCAAACCTAACTCACAATCATAATTTATGAATTAAGAAAAAAATCAGTTCAGTCATTATTAATTCCACAAATCCCTTCAACATTAGGTACGTAGCTTAATAATTTGAGAGAAGCTCACTTCAATATACAAAACGAATCCAGAGATATCAATATGAGTAACTATTTACTGAAAGCAAGTCGTAACCTCTTCTTTCATTTTCAATTAATTCTATATCATTATATCTAAATCACTTCACTTCATTTCTATCTAGATCTAATTTACCTTATCACGTTTCTTTTGGTTTGAGAAGAAAGTGTAATTTTACGCAATTCACACACACACACACACACACACACACACACACACACAAATTGATAAAAGTCACTGAGGTTAAAGAAGAGATAATCGTGAATAGCCTAACTTCACACTGTTAGCACATGTAATGGTAAGAACAGAAAATTTTAAAAAGAGGGAAATCTAAAAAAAACTTTCATAAAAAAACTCTCTGTAAATCCTTCCTCAGATTTGATCAAATTAAAATTGCTATCAATGTCAAATATCGCAACATTATATTTAAACTTGCTTATGAAAACATATTGGAGAAAAAATGTTATAAGCCCCAGAATACAAGTTGACAATTAAAAATGTTCTTTTCAAGAATTATTAATGCATTAATATAGGATTTTCTAGTTAATTATCAATTTATTAATTGTATCTTCAATAATATTGTAAAACTAGTTCTTCAATTGCTCAATAGATGGCACGACGAATAAGCATCATGAATTAGCTCATGCAACAACTTCTATATTAGAACAAAAACGCAGATCACATGGCTCTCTGCCTCTCTTCTTTCGGCTCTCTCTTCCGCATTTATCCCATCAGCGCTTTTCTCTCAGCAGAGCTGGATCGTGGCTACGCTTTGGATATGAACTTTAGAAATGTCCTATCCCGAACGCATTCAACGCTTATCGATGTTATGACACGAAGATCGATTGTCACCAACAGTATTAAATAATCTAGTTCTCTAAATAGAAATATCTTTGAAAATCGAAACTCTTTATAAAACATTAATTCAACAACTAGTAAATAAATAGGATAATTTCGAAGGCTGCTTCATCTGTTAACACAAAAATCAAAATCAAAATGGAACCCAGTAAGGAAATTACCCCCCCCCCCCCCCAGATAACCAGCCCATTGCAAAAGAGCAAACTGGTCGAATCTTTAGATCTCTACAGAAAACACCAACATAAATTTAATTTATATAATTAAAATTTTTATGCACTTCATACAAATGATATTTTCGATTTTTAATTAATATGTAAAAAATGCTGAAATATTATAGTAACGTATTGCCTAAATTTAAAAACAATAATATAAATTAGGTTGAAATTTAAAAAAAAATTAAAATTAAAAGGATTAAAATTTGGTTTTGATTCCAGTTGAATGTAGACATCGATTGCAAAAAGGACATGAACAGTTGAATAAAACCGAAGAGCTAGCTGTCTGCCTCAGAGATAGCTCAGTTTGAAGCTTCTTCCTCTCAATTTCTTCTCTTCTTCTGAAGTTTATTCTTCTCTAATCCGAAAATAGTTCGAATCTGAAGAGATCCAACTTTGAGAAACCGTAGCTTCTCAAGGCTTTCTTATTCGAATCCATTCTAATTCATTCGTTTATCGTGATGGATTTTCAGTCAGGAGGAGTTTCTTCTACGGTATTCGTTTTTGCGAGCTCGTCCATCAGCTCATGTTTCGTTTCTACGCTATGTACTGTACTGAGATCAGGGTGTGTATCGCTAACCCTGTTCATGATTATGTAGATTCGATAACTAGTGGACGGCTGTGATGAAGAACGACATTTACTTTCTCATAATATGAAAACGTACCTTCGATACGGACAACTGAACCGGCGATGCCTTCGAGTTTCTCCGTGTCGGTGTATAGTATTTGTTTTAAAGGAAAGTTATACACCGGAAAGAGAAGAGAGGTGGAAATTACTAAATAATTCCAAACAAACAAAACCAGGTTTCTGGTGGATGACTGACTCGAGTGTTCTCAACCTTTTGGATGAACTAATCATGGATATCTAGCCTTAAGCCTCCTTATATCATATTTTTTTCAAGGATTCAACCTTCTGGAGTTCCGATTCCAGTAACTACACCTGCCAAGCCTCCGCGACTAACTTTGTTAAATTTGGTTATATTAAACGACACATTCTTTTTAATGAATTCTGAGGTTACTTTGTTTTTATCTGAATTAAAATTTTCATAAATAGGAGGTAGGATAATCATAATCCTTTCGTGTCTAGGCTGTTAACAAGAAAGAGCTCAAATAGACGAAGGAGTTGACAAGACCTGCGAGTATGTCGGTTTGAATGAAGGAAACCATCGTGCCAGATGCTTCCTTAATAATTTGAGTATTAGAATGAAGTTTCCTATTTGTCTCCTGTAGGCTTTGTATATTACCTTTAACTTGTTCTTCAAGGTTAGTGGTAAGAACATCGAAGCTTCTCCGAGCTTCTAATAGGCATCCGTTTAGTTCAGAGTTGTTCCGCTCAAGCTCTAAAATACGGTTAGAATATTCATTCACATTAACTCTGCATTTCAAGTGTTTCATGATTACTTCTATCTTTAAGCAACATTTTACTGAATACTTTGAAAAAAAGAAGGGATATAACTATATATTGCTCCTCTATTACTTTTATTTTTTCTATCTCCCCAATTGTGCAAGAATATTACAAAATTAATTAGCTTTTCATATAAAAATTTATATTCCTCGAGAGTCGGTTCGACTGGAACAATTTCCAAGATTTGACTGATTTCAGGGAGCTATTGGCGACGGATTTCGTGATTTTGTGACTTGGTCAGGTGACACGGATGACACCGAAGCTAGTACAATATCAACCAGAAACATTTCCCTCCAATTGATTGCAAGTAGCCTGCACTAATGGCATCGGTTTAGAAGTCTACCATTGACCCCACAACATAGACGCCGATGTCTGCAATGGTGTCGTGCTCGAGAGATATGGACGATGGAATGGTGCAGGGTCGTGTTCTCAGAGGAGTCTCACTTCTGTTTTTCCAATGATAGTCGAAGTGGAGGCAATCCCATTCCTTCAGAAATTGTGGAACGGCTAACCGCGTGACAACGCGGCTCCATGGTTTGGGGCACAATTGCGTACGATTCTAGTTTACATCTAGATCGTATTCAGGGCACCATGACAGGCCAACGATACGTGGATGATGTGCTGAGGTCGGTGACATTTTCCTACCTTTAGTGGATGCCCAATGCTCTTTATCAACAAGATAGCGCCCCACCGCACACCACTCGCATCGACCAACGTTCTCTGCAACGTGTACAAATGCTTCCCTTGCCACCGTTCTCTCCTTACCTCTCACCAATTGAAATTGGATGTGATTCGACATCATTTTCAGACCTTTCCGCTGCCACGTTCAGGAGACGAACTGTGGCAAATGGTTGACAGGGAACGGTGAGCCGTTCCTCAAGACGTCATCCGTTCTCTCAATGATTCTGTACCGAGACTCGTTGTCTCGTGTATCGCCATTCACTGTGGCTCTACAACCTACTGACTCAAAGCTGTTCTCCTTCTGTATTATGCATATAATTTCAAAATAAAGATCAATTATTTTTTTCTTTCCGTTTCTTTCTGTTTGCCGAGTTTCATCACTATCTGGCCACTTCTTTTAGAACAAAGCCAAGTTTTGATAATTGCATTCAGGTTAATTAAATCGTTCCTACAAAATCTAGTTTCTAACAAAACAGTGAGAGATCTAAGGAACAATTTTTGATCGTAGTTATTTTTGTGCTTCCATTATACTTGAATTTTAATTCTGTAACACTTAATACTGCACTGTAATAAGACGAAATCTATGCTTTGATATGCTGCTATGATAAGGAGATATATAAATTTTGATATTCGAGTTTTGCAATAGAATGTATAGATGTATCAAGAATATTTCAGACAAACCTTTTGATTCATAAAGAGTATATCGGAAACATTAATGCAGATTAATATATTCATGAATAAGAACTTTTTTATATTGAGTTCAAGAGAGTTTTATACAACCTCGAAGCAATGCAATCAACTTTCTGTGAATCTTCATATAAATTAATCTCCATATCTTCTTTTGAAATCAGTTCAAATTTCAGTCTTCAAAAGTACTCAAAGTTTTCAAATTTCAGTACTTTTGAAGTATATAATTTCCAATATATAATTTCAAAGGTATTATATATTGGAATAATTATACGATGATACATAAGATGCATCTATAAAGAGAGGAAATTTGTATTCCTAAACAATGAGATTACTATACTTCTGAAAGCATCTCTTCAGTATCTTCTTTATTATAACATATTAACTCAGACGGTGCTTTAAGTTAGCCGTATTTTAAAAACCTAACTGTTTTTAAGGAACTCATTTTATTTTGATAAGAGAAGTTCTTACATTTGTTTATATAATGCTGACTACATACGAAGATGGTTCAAAAAGTACCTGTTTTTTTATGACAGATGACATTGTAGGAGAATGTTGGTATCAACATTGTGTTCTGGTAAATGTGTGCCACCATCTGGCTACCAAAGTAGGTGACACTGTTTCATAGGTTAGTTTTAATTTGAAAGCCAAACCAAAATTTGACTGTCTCCGAGTCGAGTTGTCTTCGTCTTTCTTCATCATTAGTTCGTACCATCGAGAAAACCTGGATTCATTGTAATACACCTGAAATCAAGTAGCAGTGAAAGCAATGGGTGGGCTCTGGTGAATTTTCTTCGGCAGAGAGAACTCCAAGGTGATAAATTTTTGAGATACAATGAACGTCACACTCACGAACTTCTTAAAATCAATTGATATTATTATAATTGGTTACCCCTTTTTCGTTTCTGACACTAATTTGATCCGCCCTCGTAAGTTCATTGCAAGTGCAAATCGAAACTATTGGTGTGTCTTGAAAATTTAAATTAATATTTTCAAAAGTTAGATAAGAAACAGGAGTTATATATGAGACATATATTAGAACTTAGTTGTTAAAATACTTTTATTATTGTTAAGGTTACTTCTCACAGTATAACAGGAAAAATTTCAATTACATAATTCAGTAATATCTGTTTCCATTTGGCGTCGTTGAGATAATTAAGGATTCAAAGAGAAAAATAATTCTATTTAGTTATTATTATCTATAAGTTGAAGATAAATCTCTCTTTCAACATAATGGTCAACATGCACAATATAACTAATTGTATTGATTAATTCATGTATTTCATTACTTTTTATAGCTCTAGGGAACATAAAGTTACATATAACACTAAAACTTAGAACAATATCTTACAACATGATTAAGAATTAATGTATTTGTCATTTACTCATGACTTTGTCATTCTCTTCCCTAAAGGTGAAGAAACAACGAATCTCATTTTTTAATTTTTTTTATTTATTGTCTCTTCACTCTATTATAAATATCAACACATTCGAATATTTGTTTATGATTACTGATGACTTTTATTGTACGAAGGCAGTTGGAAAAGTGTCTGTATTAGGAATGGGAAAGGAGCATCAAGAATGGAAAATGAGAATATGGTAAAATTATCTATTGACTGTTTTTCTTTTTCTAAAATGCTCACGAGCATTATGTCCTTAGCATTTCTAAACAAAAATAACCAGTCAATGAAGAGTTGAAACATTATGTATCGTTGTCTAGATGGCCAATGTGACCTTCACCTTCATTGGAACAGATTATCTGGAAGCAGCCCATTGTTTGTTTTCCGTTATATAATGATGAATCCAGGATTCATCGATGATAACAAAGGGAATCAAAATGGTGATGACAACTTGACGCAGCTGTATTCAAATTTTGATTCGGCAGCAAATGTCTGCCAAATCAAAGCTAATTTATGAATCAGAGTCAAGCTGGTTTTTAGACCATTTAAAATAAATGGTAACACACAAAGAAATTATCAAATTGCTTACCAACACCACCTGTCTCTCAAAACATGTATTTTTTGAACATCTCTGGTATCATCAAATGAATGACATTCTAGTCCCCTTTGAATTTCTGATATAAGCTGGGATAATTTAAATAATATAATGATAATTATTGTTCATGTTTTAAGTGAATGTGTATGGCACACACACAGGCTCACAATTTTAATTTTCTTCAAGTACTAAAACATCAGAAAGGATCTTATTATGTAAAAAAAAAAAACAAATATATACATTCATTAAAAAAATAAGTATATAATGGTTATATAACCCTATAACCATTGGTGTGGAGAGAATTCAATGAGTTTCACGAAGAGTAAACTGGTTAAGAGTTGATACATTATGTATCGTTGTTTAGATGGCCAACATAAAAGTTCGATTTGCCATTGGTTGTAACATTGAACAAATCAGAAAATGGAAATACATTCAATTTCAATTGGTTTGTATTTAACCATTGATGGAGAATAAATTCAGCTAGACTTCCGATGGTTAAATTAATGGAAAGTTGATATAATATGTAGCATTGCTCAATTGGCCAACTTAAAAAAGTGTGATTTGTCTTTGGATATGAAATTGGATGAATCATAACTATGAAAAAACACTGATACCTCAAGATTAGTTGGTTGGGTTTATAGAAACAAGGATCATTTTTGGTCATACTGTGCCAAACTCGTTAACTTACGAAAAAAAACGTACTTTCTATTATCTTGATAAAACTGTACAAAATCAAGAGGGGAAGAAGAGGTATATGTACATCGGTTGATAAATATAGGAGAGTCGAAAATGTGTAAAGATCGCAAGAGCATTCCGGGTCCTCAGAACCAGAGATAGAAACCGTTTAATAGAATGAGAAGACCAGTATGAAATGATAACGGCATCTTAGTTCAAGTTCGTACCCAACGAAGGTGAGCATCTGGAGATTAACATTAGTACCTGTTGAACGTAAAAAGGGAGTCAGTTACTGGGTATTTATCAATATAAGGTAGTATCACTTGGAAATGTGTTTTCTGAGCAGAGAATTTGTACATATGTTTTTATGATCTGTTTATTCAAATTAAATGAATTAGTTCGCACCGTATACGAATCAAAGCGTGTCTGTGACTGTTTATTAACATCATGCTGTGAAGTAACAAGAGGGCTATTGGCGACGAAACTCATAATTTTGAACCTCGGTCAAGTTACGAAGACAATGCCTTCTTCTCTAAACTTTCCCATCATGGTTAAGGGAGGATTTCGGACCCCAGCAGATTGAACGTGCATCAGCCTTTCCACTCGGTCGGTCGTTAGTGGCATCATAACTCGAACTCACGATCCGACGAAAGCAACGCAGCTTGATTTCTTGCCCATGGTCCAAATATCGTCTGCTGGCATTGGTTATTACTCACGAAATAAACGATACAGGAACAATGAAACACAATAAATACCTATTAGCGATGATGACAGCAATACATTTGTTAGAATAAAATGTGGAGTTTTACTTTCTAATACATACTCTCGTATATCTGAATTTCTACTTTGATCAAAAATTTCTATTTACGTTCCTTTCTTTATTTAAGCGCCTTCGAATACTGTTAAAGAATAGGAGCAAAACACATACACACACTCAAAACATTTTTTCATGCCAAAAAATCCTCCAACATTAATATTATTTTCTGAAATCGACACATGCTATCACATCGACACATACTATCATATATACTTTTATCTGAATTAATCCATTTGCTTGGGTGAATGTATGTTACATATTTCCTATATATTCAACATTATAATGATAAACAGCTTTTTCAAATTTCATTCTAAATATTATGCGTATATACAGTTTATTCATAATTAATATAGCACAAAAAGCAATACATTGGCTTATGGGGACGAACCTCGTAATTTGGAACCATGGTCAGGTGACGAAGTCGAAACCAGAGCTGGCACCAACTGTTTGAATTTCCACACCATCTAGCGTGAAAACATTAAACCTGGAGAGAACCTATGATTGTACTGAAACAACACCGGCTATGGTTTCAAGAGTCTGACAACTCGGCTATTGTGGACGGTTATTTTTTGAATGATACAGTATGATAAAAGATGATGGATGAGGAATTAAGTCCTAAATTTTTATTCAAAATTAAAACATTTTTTCCATCAAAACGAGTTTCGAGTATGGATCAGGTTCTGTGACATTAGATGAAGACTTCTTTAAGGCTCCCTTCTATCTGCCATTTTGATTTCGTGAATGAAATATTAATCCTAAAGAATTTCTACTACCCCGTCCTCAAATATTTATTATTTTATCTGTTCGAATGCAAAAAACTGCATCCGAAAGAGCAAAAAATAATGAAGGTGTTTGCGAAATTACATTTTCCTCCGATTTAAAAATTTTTTCACTTCTATTTTAAAGATTCGTTTGCGAGTTTTCCACACTTAAAATTGTTTTTCGAAAATCTTTTCGAAAATCATGGAGAAAATGTAATTCCGCAGAAAAATATTTAACTTTTGTGAGCAAATTTAATTGATGCAGGAAAATTCAAATACAAATAATGGAAAAAGGGCAACTTGGAATAAAAGTCTTTGTTGCTCAATATCCCATAACACCAATAAACTAATCAAGGGAAATTTATTCTGCTAAAAAACACAAAACTGAAGGAAAACATATAATTTTGAAAATTAAATCTCATTTTTTTACTAGTGGTATAAATGTTTAATAACATTCTAATTAAATAATAATGAATGGTCTGAAATTCCGATGATTTAAACGCCAAAACGAGTTTCTTTTTCATGCTACAAATTAATTTTATACAACTTCAAAACGTAACGATCAATATTTTTTCATAACTTAATTTTCACCTCAATTATTTACTTCCAAATAAAACTGTTGTTGTATTTCAATCTGGTATAATTACCCCAGTTTTCAAGAGGCTCATATTTCTTTTAAAAACGCTGTCTAATTACTAAAGAGATAAAAAAAAAAACTTGTACGAACGTTTTTATCGATATAGAATTTGGATAAAATGTTTAATAGTAAAAAGTTTTCATTGTACATTACTTATTTGTTTTTGGCAAACCTCCCTTGGAGAATAACATTAGAAAATACTATTCAATAAAATAATGACTTCCCTCCCCCCCCCAAAACCCACCTCAAATAAAGTAAAAGCAAAAATAAATATTCCAAACAAAGAAGAAAAAATTATGCTCTATTGTTGTCTTTTTTCATACCATATTTAATTTTACTTATTTATTAATAAAATAATATGAAGTCGAGCTTTTTGGAAAATGAATTTTTATACATAAATTACTTTTTTCCACTTTCATAATAATGTCAAAAATATTCTTTTAAAAGTTCAATAAACAGATATAGTTGTATTGAAAAAACATTTGTACATAAAGTTTCTAAGTCTTTTGAAATGTTATTTTGCATTTCTGTCGAATATTTAAATTAAAAATAAATTATTTTAATTATATTAGAACAACCTAATTAAAATTTTATAAAATGTTTATATAGTAATTATGACATGTTAGCAGGAAAAAAAATGTTTATTGTAATTTAGATGTAATTATTTCTTCGAAAAAGTAATTATTAGACATATACATAATTACTTTTTCGGAGAAATAAAGATACTTTGTGATTAATATTTATTTTTATTTCTTCCTACTCACACATTTAACATTGCTCAATGTAATATTATTTTCTTCCATGTTATATATTTAACAAAGCTCCTTTTAATTTTATTTTTATTTAACATCCCATTACATTTAATTGGATTTCTTAAAAGTTGTTCATATAATGATCTATAAATAAATAAAATAAAATATTAAGAAACTCTAAACATTTTTTTTTTAAATTTTACTTAGTATGAGATTAATATATCTCGTTCACAAAAATATCCTTAGGTTTTTATAAATGTATTAATATTTTCACAATTAGGATTTCCAGACCTTAATTGCTTTGCGGCTTATTGATTTAATTAATTTAGAGTAAATTTATATTGAAATGTACAAGAATTAACCTTCACAATGAGAAGTAAAATGAGAGCTGCAGATAACAGATTTGAATCTCCAACAAATGACAAGGGTGACACCTGAACTGGCACCTTCCTCTCAACTTCCACACCACACGTCTGGGAGGACTTGCGACCTCGACCAGATTTAACGTGCATTAGTTCCGCAACACTGCGGATTTTGAATGGCACTAGGGTTCGAATCCACAACACGAAGAAAATAACGCCGGCTGCGAGTTTGCGACCATGACCCCTAGGTTGTGACTACAGTTTCATGAGACTTGAGGCTTCTTAAAGAAAAGATGGTGTTAAGGCTCGTAAGGAAATAAATTTAACTTCAATACTTTTGAGTACTTATTTGAAATCAAGTTTCGAGATTTATATGAATAAATACGATCGACTAATAATAGTCATTACACACTTCTTATAATAATAGTCATTACACACTTCTTATAATAAAGAAACAATCTTAATGAATAGTTGAATTTTTTTAACCTTTCGTGTCAGCTTCACAGTAATGTGAATAATAATTACACAGTAATGTGAATGGCCGAATAATAAACTGAACGTCAATCTCACAACAGAACTAATTAATACTTTATTCTCCAAGAAATAGAATAAAGATTCAATGAAAGATACACATTTCAAAAAATTGCTTACCAAATAGCAATATATAGAATTAAATTACCTAATCTTCAGACTCTATTTTGACGATTTTTATAAAGTATCTGAAGTCAAATCTATTTATTTCGTTAAATTAAAATAAATTTGTAACGGAATGTACAAGAAAACTACCCAAAGGGTAATTGGAGATAGATTTCTTAACTACGTAATTTAATGAAGCAAGATATATCTCCCTCTTTTAAAATAAAGAGTAGAAGGTAGCAAAATCTATCTAGCTAGTAGAGAAATATTCCTTAATTTAAACCAATGTATTAATAAGATTCCTAAAGAAGCATTTCTTAAAATTAAAAAAACAAACAAAAACAGTAAGTAATATTACTTAGAAATTAGGAATTCTAGAAACAAGAAATAATATCTTTGATTAAATTCCAAAATATCAATATTTGTGAATTTCTCGAGAAATGCACGAGAGATTTAAATACCATAATTAGATATTTCTAGAAATCATCAAAGAATTTCTTGATTGTTTGCATTAAGTAGGGAATTAAAATTCTTCATTAGTGGTAGAAATGAGTTAATTCAATTTTGTATTAATCAACTTTCTCCTCTTTTATTCCAAAAATTCGAGATAAAACTTTTTCCTTAGGGGAAAAGTAATATTTAATTTTTCATTTAACCACCATTGCAGTTATTTCTTATTCCGAAATCGAAACTAAGTATTGATCCAAATAAAGAGGTTCGAATTTATCAAATTTTGAGTTGCAGTGTTTTGGTAAAAACATTCAATGAAGTGATAAAAAAAGAAATGTAAGAGCAAAAGCTAAAAAGATCCTAATGCTCTTTTGCAATGCAAAAAAAAAAAAAAAAAAAAAAAAAGGAAAGATGCAGTAAAGTTAAAATTATTGCTAAAAATAACCGAGGTATTCTCTGTAAAATTTATTTTCTGCATATTAATTGATTCTTATATACGTAATGTTATTATTTTCATCTATGAATGTTGATTTATTAGGTTTCATGGCAGCGTAAATTTAAGTAACCTGCAGAATCGGAAAGATTTAATTATTATCTCATGGCATCGAATTTTTTTTTATTTTTAGCTAAAAGAATCGAGAAAAAAAGATTTGTATTTATTATTCTTAAGATTTCTCTATATAGTCACGATGTAGAGTTATACCTTTCTCCCAGGGTTTCTTGACCTTTCGAAGGCCACTAGTGAAGAACACAGATTAAAGTCCCTCCTGCGGGTTACTTAAATCTACGGATTCCTGAAACTAAACTAATCATAATTATGAGCAGTAAATTACATGATGTACATAAAAATCAATTAATATGCAGGATAAATTTTATCCAGAAAACTCAGTAATTTCTAAGTAATAATTAAGACTTTACAATACCTACTCGTATATATTACTAAATTTCATATTTACTTAGAATATTTTAAAAATGAATTATTTTCAAATAGTTTTTCAATTTTTAGACCAGGCTTTGATATTTCAATGACTGATAGTTCTGAATACCTTTGAACCACTTTTAATGTTCCTTTTACTATCTCTTTTCTTTTAATTAGTTCGCGTTTTGTGTTTTCAGGCCAATGTTTGATTGATGCATCTTTAGTTTGATACGGATAAAATACGAAACCACAGACAGTTATATCACAGCGAAATTCAAGTAAAGTCTATGCATCAAAAGTAATCTTCACTTTTCATTCTAAGCTTCACAATAATTTCCCCATCTTTTCTGAAGCCACGCTCCTTTCCTTTACGGATTCAAAATAATTACACAATAATAATTATTTCATGTAATATAACTCTAATTTTATATATTTCACAACACTTATAATAACACTTAGTTTATTCAAAACGCGATACTTATTTTTATGTAGTTCAATATATGTGCAAATATAAGACTACTCACTGAGAAGTATACTTTTACATTTAAAACACTATACTTGTTCACACAACACTACTTGTAATTGTATGTGTATTATACTTTTTCACATTGCAATACATATACAGTTACAACGCACTACTCATTTCACACAATACAATACTTAATTCACACATACAATACTGTACCTAATTTGTATAACACAATATTCACTTCATGCACTGCAAAACTCAAATAAATTACACCATAATTCATATATAATTACAACGCAATGTTTACTTCATAAATGTTTATTAAATTTCAATATTTATTTCATACAATACAAAATTTAAGCAACTTTAACGGAATACTTATACAAATACAGTAAAATGCATATTTATAATGATTCTTGTATTTACATTGGATATTTTTTATTTTAAGGCTTTGCAAGAAACCTTTAATAATTGATCTTAAACTGTCTTTAAAAAAAGAAAATGTTTTATTCTAACTACTTATTTCAAATACTTATTCTCTCAATATTTATAAAGTTAAGAAATAACCTATTATTCAGTTTCATACATCTAGTGATATATTAAATATGTAAATGTTTATGTGATTTTATTGGTCTACTTATTCCACGACTGCGAAACACAAAGAATTGTTATTCTCAATTTTTTACAATATAAATGGACTGTATGTTATTTTATTTTAATTGGGAACAGACTTGCTTCATTATGAACAACGCTGATGTGAATTTGTACCTAAGCACTAATTTAATTTTCTTAACAATAGGAGGCAAATAAAATTTACAACAATCATGTATGAGTTTTTGTTTATCAACTGAACCGCAGGGTAACACCCGCCCACAATGAAAGGGTAGGTAGTGTTACAAAGGAGCAAACATGCTGTACCCGCTGTATTGGTATTGCAACAATTTTATTGAATATTTAAGCAAACTATTTTAAATTACAAATTATAATACATTCACAAAACTTATATACTTCGCATTCATATGAAAAGTACAATATCCTTCATGAAACATTAAAAACATATAATGTACAACCACCTTATATAATAACATAACCTTATTGACGATTAGAAATAGTTATTTTATAAATACATTAAATTAATATACATATGGTAAGGCTTCAATCCTTGTTACTGGACGCTCCGATACGTTCCAGTTTTATCGTAGTTGTTACTACTCTGACAATATTGCTCTCACCTTGGTAAGTTTTAACAATTCTTTCAATATTCCATCTTAAATATCCGCATTTTTTACTCATAATATTTTTTACTATTACTAATCTACACTTTTTTACATCTTCTTCTTTAAAATTTATAAGTCTTCTAAGTCATTATAATCTTTGCTGAAGCCAGTTCAAGTATTCATTCGACAAACTTTTCCAAATGAATTGCTTAAATTTATGAACTAACTGTTTTCTTCTTTATACCAGAATAAATCTGTAGCAAATTTACTTAATTTATTGTTTGCGCTAACACAATTGGTATCAAGATTTTTGAAAATTTATCTCCACGAGCTATAAATCTTTTTAACGCACTTAAAGCTTCGCTGCTTAATCCATTAATAATTTCAAAATGAGTGAATACAATTTTCTGAGAGCAATTTGTTTTCCCAATCTTGCAAGTGTTTTCTCTAATGGTATTTTTACCTCTTGTAAACCAAAACATATTTCTGTAAAACGAATGAGTTCATTCAGCAGTTTTGTGAACATATAAGAACTGATAATTAATAATTTTAAAAATAAGTAAAATTATGATTATTATTCATTAATATTAGATGTTTTGGTGAAATCCTAGCGAAGAGTTTATGTTTTCTTTTGTTTATTCTTTAAAGAAGCTTCTTCCGATTTTGAAGCAAGGACAGGAGCAAAGACAGGTACCGGAACACACGTTAAAATTGTTTCTGAAGCGTAGCTATAATGTGGAATTAGCCTTCATTCATACAAATGGACTTTTTCTTCTCTTTTATATTGATTGATAAAATTTAAACTTCTTTCTAGATATTTTATAGATATCCTCGAAATTTTGTCTTTGTTCTTCAATGTAATATTCTCATTTCGAATCAATACAGGCGATTTAATGTAATCATGACTTTTGCTTTCTTCAGCTGCAATCTGTACAGAAATTCCAAAAGTGAAAGTTTATTTTCTTTAACTTTTTTTTGTCTTTTAATTTCAAAAGTTTGCTCTCTTTCTTCTTTTTAACTTTGATTTTATAGGCTTCTTTAGAATCCTTCCTTTTTATCTTACTCTCTTTATAAATAACTTTTCCTTCTCTTTTAAAGTGAGTGAATCTTCAACAGTCTTGAGCTCCCAAACATTTTAAACGTTTTCTGTTAATTCTTTGAGTTACAAAATAAATCCACAATATTGTGTTTTGCTGTACACTCGCAATTGTATCGAACATTTTGTATTTGAAAAGAGTCTTTGATTATCATTGAACTTGTAAAAGGAATAGCATTTTCCTTCAAAACATTAAAAGACAGTTCCAGCTTCGAGTAGTAGATCCACTTGACTTGGCTTGCGAAAGTTTATTTGAATATCCGGCATTAAATAAATTATTTTTGGTGGGAAGAGGTGGTCAACAGAAGCAGAAAATGTTTCATCGACGTTTGAAGTCACAACAGACGTTTCCATTTTGATACTAATTGACTTGTGACCAAACTCGAACATTGATTCTTTCTCGATTTAAACGTATCCTATTTGAAAATTAAACAAATATCGCTAACTTTTATTTATTAAATAGACATTGTGTTCAGAATTTTATATTTTTTCTTCTTAAAGAGTATTTGTAATTTATTAATCTTATTTAAGGAAGAATATACATTTTTAAGACATCACATTTTAATATTAATCAGAAAGAATGAAATGTCTGATAAATTGACTACTAACGGACTATTCACAAAACTAAGAATTTATTTCAACTTCCAAACGGTAGGGGAACGGAGAGAATGCAACTAGAGTGGAACCCATTAGCTCGCGGTAATTGGTGTCCATGTTCACTAAAACGCAATTTAGCAAGCCGAGAGTTATAGCATTAATTTTAATTGTATGATAATATAAATGATAATATATCGATATGAACTTTATGCTTTACGTTTACACTTTTTCGATATTATTTTTAATTACATTGGAGATCACTGAAACAAAAGAAAATCATTACAACTTTGCAAATTGGATGAATAAAAAGAATAGAATGTACATCTAATGAATAAAAAGAATAAACGAATAAAAAGAATAGAATGTACACACACACACACGCACGCTAATCGAAGCTAGAACATCTCACTCATCTCAGAAATGATGATTCAAATCAAATCCAAGCATTAAAATACAAAAAAGATAAATAAAAAACTATTAAAATGGTTAATCTTCTCTTGCCCTAAGCTTTCAATGGTTGTGTCTTGAAAGCAAAATTTTATCTACGCTAAGTGGAATTTTCCTCTTCTCTCTTTTGTGACGAAAGTCTCCGTCTACACTTTACTGTAAGTGGATTTGAACAGTGCACTCATATTCAACTCCTGAACTTCTTTATTTGCTCGGTTTTAGGTGAACAACCACCCTTTTTCTTTCCTTTTCGTGTTTCTAATTTCTTTCATTCGAAGTATAAGTGTACTGTAGTATATTGGAACTTTATGGCATGTTTATCTTACGATATACAACATTGAACAAAAAGAAAAGTTTTTATGTCTGCTTTTAACAGGAAGTCCTAATATCATCCAAAAAATATTTATCAGAATTTCATAAAAAGGGAGCCATAGTAAAATCGCAAGTTAACTGGTTCCGACAGTATATGTCCTTCATCTCTTTACTTTAACAAAAAACAAACTTTTTTTTCCAACATGGCAAAGATCTACGATCTTTGAGACACTGGTCATTGTTGCCAAAATGTATTACAAAGCCTCATAAACTACAAAGAAAATATAATAGATAGTAAATGAAAAATCCAGCGTCAATAATCATTTGCATGAAAATAAAATAAAAGCAAATAAACTGATTAAAAATAAAACAAGGCAATAATATGGTTTGTTTGAAGATATGTCGAAGTAAACTATTCAAAACATGAAATGGAAAATTTAGTTCATTTTTTTCCCTTCAGATGTAAAACCAAACTTGGCGTCAACAATATTATAAAAACCATTCGAATATAAGAAAGAAAAGCATGCATGGAGGGAAAAAATGTAGCATACATCAAAAATTTCAGTCTTCGTTATTGAATTCAATGTTTGAACAGTCAGCGAAAAAAAGTCATATCCTCAGTTCACTTTAAAATAATCTCTGCTGAAAATTTGAGTCCTTGGACATGAATATTTTTTTTTTTTTTTTTTTACAATTCCGAAACTATGCAAGCAAAGTATCTTCCAAATGAGTTTTAAGTGTGAAACGATATTTGCATTTTTGCATATTTTTTTCTTTCTTAATTGATTTTTGGGGAAAATAAGTACGAGTATCTTCAATTATTTTTTAGATTTTCTACCAGTTGGGTTATTAAATTCTCTCTTTATTTTCGGAACTTAACTATTATAATGATTAAAACTATTGAACACTTCACCATTGTCATCGTTATTCGAATCTTCTATAACTTATTGTTATGACTTTCTAAGCGAATGGAAAAGTAAGATGTGTAAGATAATTACCTACACTGAAAACGGAAACTTATACTGCGAAGCGATAAAAAATATTGCAAAGTTTAAAAATAATTTAATTTGAAACCAAATATTTTCTCGATGGAATCGTAATTACTTTTGTACGTTTAGTAATTATCAAGCTGAATGGAAAATTTTAATTTCGCATTTGAATTTAGATTACTTACATCTGTGAATAATCTTTTACAAAAACCACACGTAATTTCCCATGCTTTTATTCGCATAAAATTGCCTTTTTTTTGAAAATATTTGTAAGAGAAGGTTTTATTCACATTTCCCCGTCTAATATTTAAAACATTACTAATAGAAAAAGGAAATCAGTTTCAATATCCTTTTCAAATTATTTTTCTTCGTTTGATTGCCTGTTTTATTTTGATTTCTCAAAATCCTGTTAAGAAACGAAAATGTGAGCTTTCGACCATTGTTTCTTACAAGAAACTTTTAAAATATTACTATTGTAGAAACGATTTAGTAAAATATATAAATAATTTTCCCTGTACATTTAATTCTTTTTTTTTTTTTTTACCTCAGACGCAATATTGTTATTTCTGAATAGTTAAGGAGACATTAGTAATAAAAAGAATATAATTTATTTAAATGCAATTTCACTTATAGCATTAGCATGTTCGGAAAATATTATGCAAATATTTTACTTGCCTTTAAAATTTTGCTTTATATTGTTATTTTTAGATCACAGCAATGCATGAAACGTTAGACGAAACTGTTTTACTAACAATAAACACAATATATTTACATGAACAAGTCATTTAAACAAAATGATAGATAAAAAATTTTTTGAAGCCAACATCACTTTCTAAACATATATTTCATGAATATAATTCTGCATACTTAAATGATATTCTAAACTCACTTACATACAATAGTATAGTTTCACTTACATAACATACAATAGTATAGTTTCACTTACATGCAATCAGTATAGTTTCTCTCCGAAGGAAGGTCAAAAAGGCAATCACCCTTGGTGATCAAGCCCGCTTGGTGATTTGGAGCCTCACAACAGTGCTTTATATAAAATGTAACATGCTTTTAATTATTTATATGTACTTTTCAATATATTTCCAATAATTTCTCTAAGAATACAATTTTATAGCATATAAGTCCTTAATATCAAAGAAAAAAAAGAAGAAATTTCTTGCATGAGTTCAAACTCTGTCATCATACCTTCCAAACAGCCGTCAGTTTCAACAGAGTAAGGGAGATGAGTCTACAAGTAATCTAGGTCCTCGAAGTTGAAAAAAGTATAAAATGATCATTATCTCTTAATGACTGAAAGGAATTGTTTTGAACAAAACCAATGTTAAAGTGAAGTAGAAAAGTGAAGCACTTGATGTCAATATTTCAATTATGTTCGATCATTCGAAGCAAATTGGTAAGATGAAAGAGTTCGATAAATGGATCCCACATGAGTTCAGTGATTTGCAAAACTTTACTGCATTGGAGTATGAGACTATATCACATCCTCCCTGTTCTAACGATCTTTCATGCATTGATTAGTAGTTTTTCAAGTTTCTGGACTCTTCTTTTTCTTCTAAGTAACAAGACTTTCAAAACCAGAACTGAAGAATTTGAATTAAAATATTTATTAACATCAAAGACAGAGGAGTTTTATCAATTTGTTCATGGTTGGCAGAAATGCATAAGTGTTAAGAGATCCTTTAGACTAATTTTATCGTAAGTTGTGTCTAAATTGTTATGAATAAATTCTTGTTTCTGAAATCACTCATAACATTTTCTGAACAACTTAATATATATAATTTTGTTTATGTTTCAATTTACTTTTAATAGTGTCACAGTTATACAACCCGTTGAAGACAAAGATTCAAATCAAAGTTGCTTCAAAATTTGAAAGTACATTAACTATATCTAGAATCCTAGTTAAAATAACGCAGTAGTTCGCTATTCTTACACATAAATTTAATTTCAATCTCTTCGGTAATTATAGATTTTGTTTTGCTCATTATCTCATTGAGCCTTTCAAATAAACATGTTAATCCTGTTCAGTTTAACCTCATTTTCTAACAGGAATACAATGGATGCTTAGTGTTAATAAACCTCTATTATTTTTTAATTTCCTATATTTTCATTTTTGAATAAAAAATAATTTACAGAAATATCACATTTTGGTTTCAGAAGGTAGACTTCTTTAAATAGATTTCTATAGCTGCTTGTAACCAAAAGAGAAGACGCTATCAGAATTGAAGTTGCGACAATTAGTGGTAAATAACAATTTTATTCCAAACATTTATGAGTTTATACCATGGATGTCTAAACTATGATGGTTTGAGGGCCACATTGCAAAAAAAAAAAAAAAAAATTGCTGGGTAGCACATACAATAGTTTTTCCAACAAATTGAAATAAAAATTAACTCTATGTAGTTTTATTAAAATAAATTAACTTCTTTTTACTATAATATTTTAAAATTTGAATTAGATATGTATAAGTATGTAATTATTTTAAACTTATAAAAGTTTCGTTTCATTTAGTTTGGATTTCATAAAAATGGAAAAAATTCGAATTAATAAGATGGATGAATTTGCTTTTGTTGAACAAGCAAATCGATATCGGGTTCAATAGACGAGGTTGCAATTCTTACTGCATTTTCAAGATGTTTGTCAGTGATCTTTGTCCTATTTTTGATTTTTGTAAGCTTCATTCTTGAAAATAATTGTTCCCAAATACAAGTACTGCCAATAGCTGAAGACAATAATAAAACATGATAGTGAGAAATAGGATATTTATCGTGGGGTAGGTAATCTTCATAAAACTCCAGTAAAGAAATATTCCCAAATTTTTCTTTCAGTTGAATGTCACTTTGCAGTTCAATGTATTCCATTTGAAGATTTGAAGGCTATTTATTTATTTATAGAGGAAATAAGGTAGAAAATATGTTGAAATACTCTTAATTTTTTCAAAAATTTTGAAATCTATTTTCAAACTCTTGAATTAAATCAAAAATTAATGCAGCATATTTTGTGCAAATCACGGGTTTATGTGCAGCCAAAGTACTGAAATATGTCAAATCTTACTTTTATTTGATTAAGCCAAAATTTCAATTTTCTTTCAAACGCTGTAAGTTTTTGGAACATATTATTAATAAATTGACTTTTTTCTTGAAGCCTTACATTTAAATCATTCAAATGTTCTGTTAAGTTTACTAAATAGCTAAATCTAAAATCCAATCTTCGTCCTCAAATTCATTCACAGGTTTCCCTTTCGTTTCCATAAATATTTTTATTTCAGTTCTCAAATCGTAAGATCTTTTGAGCAATTCCCCCTTACTGAACCATCTTACTTCTGGTGTGTACTTGCAAGTGTGGCAATAATAATGTTCTGTATAATAAATAACATCTGCAAATTCAGTGCCCATTACCTTAAGAAACTCGTGAAATTGTCTATGATTAAGTCCTTTTGCTCTTATAAAGCTAATGGTTTTTATAACAACGCTTAATACACTTTCCATTTTTGTAAATTTTTTCAACATAAACTACCTTGATGTATATTATAATGATATGCCATCAAGATTGTATTGCCGGCAGCGACGGCTTCATTATTAACCATTTTAACGAGACCCCTCATTTTTACCAACCATGGTAGGGGTTCCATCGGATATGATAGCTGATAATTTTTTCATAGATAAGGAAAACCTTTTCATCAAATAAATGAACAGACTTGGTTGTGTCTTTTAACGACACTAAAGTAATCGTCTCTTCCATTGATATTTTAATGTTCATAGGTTCCTCTAATAAAAATTGCCAATTGTGCCTTATATTCAGTGTTTTCGTCCATGGCTAACGAAAAAAAAAATTATAATTAGTACAATTACTTTTTAAAGACTTTTCAACTGAATGTGTAAATTTAAATATTTTCATAATTTGCGTTTGGGCCGCATTTTAAGTTCATTACGTTGGTGCCCTTCCATTGTTCTTTAGTGTCACAAAATAAAATCGAGGTGAAGCCATAAGGCTCGATGAAGGATATGCTGTTCTAATTATATTCATTTCTCTAGCCTTAAGAATTATGAAAGTAAAATTATTAGAAACGAACAATTTAACTTTTTCAGTAAAATATTGTTGAATTGGGATTTCTTGAACGGTGTCGAACTTTTTCAATAACACCATTTACACTAAGTAACTTTTAAAGACTACTACATTATCTCTTTTAATAGAGACATACAGCTTCTTGTAGTTTAACAAATAGAGTCGGCAAATGCATAGATAAATTATAGTTAAAGGGGCTTTGGAACGATGTAAACATTCCTTAATGCCAGGATGTTAGGGAATAATGACCTACTTCTATAATTAATGATAACTATACTGTAATCCATGGAAGATCTCTGGAATTGATATTTGTTTATCTCCGTTACGTCTAAACTAAGAAAATTCGAAAATGCATTAAAAAGAAAAATAATTTTTGTACAATACCAATAGAGTTATAACCTGATTGTAAAACTGCATGCCTTTACTTCTTGTATGCTTGAGTTAATGGGTGTTTGAGTTTTGAAAATAGCTGTGAGGTTGAGAATCTCAGAGGGAATATTTATGAATGTTGTACGCAAAACGTTGCAAAAGTTAAGCTTTGTCTCTTTTAAAATGGGATTAATTACAATTTTAATTGCAGATATTTTTATAAAAACTATAAATTTAATTTAAATAGTTAAATTCATTTATCTTTTGGTTTTATTTAGTGTAATGAAAAAATATTTTTTTTTAAATACTCGGAAAAGTACAGTTGAAATACTGATCTATTCTTTTGATTTATAAATAATGTTAAATCATATTGAAAAACAATTTTCTTTTTTTTTTTACCAAATATTTTTTAACACTCACACTCACATAAAACGGATTGAGATTTGCTCAGCAACCCGTGACTGAAAACGTCTTGGAAAAGTGGATCGTGTTCTGGTGTCGTACCTTTTGGGAAGAATCCATTCCTTTTACAAATATCAAATTCTGTTTCTGACGACGACATTTTACACTGGCAAATATCGAGAGTTGACACCACATAAGAGCGCAGAAGAGCAGAGCGAAAGAGGGAGGGAAAAAGAGAGCATGGAAAAGATTGCATCAGCTTTTATACGCCTCACGCTCTAGAGACTTAACCCACCTGTTGGTTTCTCGTAATTTAAAGCTGACAGCTACAGTTACAACTGCAGGCATTGTTTGGAAGATTAATTTGAGAGGAGTTCTAAAATAAATAATTGAGATAAAGCAAAAAGAAGCTAACAAAGGAAGAAAAGTACTTAGGCATGACATCATAGTTTCCCCCCTCTGTAGAACTAGGCCCATGGCCAGGCGCCATTCCAGTGTGATCAGGCCTACAAAGAGATAAACTGAGAGAATTTTTTTTTTCACATTAACAAAGCAATAGCCACAGCAAAAGTATCACAAAATGGCACATAATTTACATTATGTTTACAGATAAATATGTGTGTGTGGCATTTTGCTTAAATCTCTAAAATGAATTCTGGAACTCGACGCCTATAAATAGATAAGAAATGTGTGTGTGGTATTTTTCTCAGCTAAAAATTTACATAATACAATAATATTCATTATTTTAAACTTGAAAATTTCCAAACTTGTAATTTAGAATGATATCAACAAAGTGTTACCATAGCAGTTTACACGAAAAACACTATATATTTCAAAATGATCCCCGCAAAGCAAATTTTCATTTAAATAAAAATATTACATGCAATATTCAAATATATAAAACTTTATATTACAATTTAAAATAGTTTACAAGTTTTGTGTCACAAATACAGTGTTTGATTGCAAACACAACACAATACTGAAAACACACTGGAGAATAATAATAAATGAAATTCAATTATTTTAAAAACATGTCTGTATCTTGATATTTCTATGACCTAGTCTACGAAATTTTCCTCACCAAACCCTTTTCCATAAGAGCTGAAGAAATGTGATTTGTTGCTACAAAACCTTGCCACACTTGCAAGTACTTCTTGCTATATATATATTTGCATCTTGTTTCCTTTTGAATTTATGGAGTTTTTATTTTGGCTTATAACATTTCTGTCAAACGCTACATTCAGAATTTATGAAAACTGTATTTAATTTCATTACGGTTTCTTATTTATTTGTTTTTCAAGTTTGATTTATACTTATTCATGATCTAAACTTTATCTTCCTGCTAATTTTAAAATTTTATTTGCTTAGTTTTCTTTCAGGTATTTTATCTCTTTCTTAATTGTTTTGTTGTGTAAAATTTTCCTTTTCTTTTGTTTCAGGTTTTAGGAAATTAAAATTTTTAATTTTGCTTATACTGATCCTATAGTCTAAAAATATTGTTTATAATTTCTGTATATAATTAAAAAAAATTTCTAATGTTTTCTTTCTTTTTTAGTTATATGCACCTAATTCGTTTTTACATGGTACATACGTTCCTTAGAAAACCATGCAAAAAATTCGTGTAAGAAAATACATACGACGTATGGTAAATTTGAGGATATGTTCCATAACTTTAAAATATCATGTAAGAAGAAGAAACTCTAAATATTTTACCAAAAAATGCGCACAAAAGTAATAATCAAATCCCTATTACATATTTATAAAACAAAAACAATTCCTTTTTATTACAAAAAAAAAAAATTAAATTAGTGTACAGTGAAAATTCATTCTATAGGTATATACAACATATAAAAATTCAAACTAAAATTTAGAATAAAACTATAAACACACATCTATTCATTGCTACTTGATAGCAAGCGTGCACGTTTATTACGAACTGGATCAAAAATGCTATTATCAGTACATGTGTCAGATATGTCTAGCACAGCTATAGACTTTGATTTAATTGAAGATTTTCATTCATTATTAACGGCTACTGTTAGTTTTTTTTTGTGGTTGCAAAGTCTGTTATTAGCGGCTATTTTTTGGTTTCTCAAGTTGATTACATATTTCTTGATATCCTGCT
>BMAW01006734.1:1353087-1431304 GCA_019974015.1 Nephila pilipes
ATTTTACTCAAATTGTAACGTTACATACAATACCTTATCAAATATATTCTAATTTTACGTACAAAGTTTTACATAAGATACTATAATAATTTGAGTAAAATGCTAAGATTTTGTATATTATGCCTGTTGAGTTGAGGACATATGTTTATTTTTAAAAAATTCTTTTGATTAAATGAAAAAATCCTTGCATCCATGGATAATGCTGTAGGTTTATCATTTAGTACTATTACTATGGCCTTTTGTTCTTTGTGTCCCAAATCAAATTAGAACTTATATATTTTGTGAATTTACTTTTTATGTTATCTACTTCTTAAGGAATACATTTTGAAAGACATTATTTTTTTTGTACCCACACTAATTGAAAAATACTTAAACTAAAGAATTGAAATTTGATGTTCTCTTTTATTTATCTTTTTATGTGATTATTATTGTTGGAAAATAATAAAAATATAAAACCATTTTTCACGGATCATCTCCTGTTTTTAGAAACGAACGATGAACAAAAATGTACTAAGCTAATAGCAGAATCTTTAATTTTGGAAGAAGCGCAAGTAACTCTAAATTGCTAGCGCACTTTTTTTGTGACGGAAAACAAGTCATTTTTGCATTGTTTACGATTCTCAGTGTACAGAAAAATTGAATTAGTTTAGCGATGGGATAGTGGCAGATGGTTTCGAGAACACAAATCCACGGAAAGAAAACGCTTTTTCTTCAAAAAAGAAGTTTTTTTTTATTTGCATTTAATTAAATTTGCTGATATTTAGCTGAATTCGTTAAAGAGAGATAGGATTTAGCCGATAACTTAATTCAGAAAGTAAAGTATGGGTTCTATTTTAAGTTTTTCTTCATTAGCAAATTTCAGCAATAATTTAATCAACATCGAAGTCACTATTTACCATTACCCTGTTTTTTCCTCGTGTTGCACAAAATATTTTCCTTTTCCTTAGTATTCCAGAAAGAAAAAATATTACTTTCTCTTGCTGGGTGATCTTATTATTCAAGATCGATTTCAAGCCCCAACTAGCAATTCAAAAGTAAAATAAATACATATCTTCCTCGTAA
Organism: Nephila pilipes; assembly: GCA_019974015.1. Classification (NCBI taxonomy): domain Eukaryota; kingdom Metazoa; phylum Arthropoda; class Arachnida; order Araneae; family Nephilidae; genus Nephila; species Nephila pilipes. Next base: position 1,354,150 of record BMAW01006734.1, read on the forward strand.
ATATATTATTTTATAGGTACTCAGGTTGTGACGTTAGTCTGTTTTGCCTGATAACATGTATTTTCTCTTCACTAACCTCGGGGAATTTTTGGTAATTTGAATAGCATACAATTACAACTCCTTGTCAATGCAAATGAAACAAAATTTTATAAATTAGAAGAAGATAAGAAGTGCAGTAAATTGAATTAGAGATAGTGATATATAAGTGAAATAGAATGGAAAATAAAAAGAAGTGTTATAAAGGATAACTACAAGTTGGTGGCAAATTATAGATTAGAGTGATGCAGCGTAATTAATCACTGGGGTTGAAATGTGTCCTGGTTAAATTACTAAGATTTGAATCTCATATAATCAAGAGTACTTGGATTATGACAAGTTTTTTGGGAAACTAAGTCTTTATTATTATATTGTAAACTGAGATTGACTGAGTTAAGAGCAATTCGAGAATAAGTAACCTTGCTTATTCTTTGGTAGTTAAAGAAGAGTTTTGTGCCACTTCTACGCATCTTCACATGGGGTTTTGAACTTATTGACTATTTATTTAGGTGTTATGGTGTCTGTAGAGATAAATAGATAAAGATCCGTCGTTAGCTTTTATTAATTTAAAGTTTTAATCAACACAGGTTATGTTCTGTTATTTACCACAATCGCTTAAAATTACAAGGAAGATCCCTAACTTAATTTAACTGACAACATATTTTGATTTAGCTCTTTATTTTTCATATCATTTGTAGAAACTCTAATCAGTGACTCATAAAATTAGAAATGACGATTTGTTACCTCACTAATTACTGAATATCATAAATGTAGCACAAGATGAACAGCAAGATAATGATATAATAACCCTTCGAAACATACACAAATATTGCCTCGCATGAAATAATTGCCGATACCTTGCAGTAAATTCACAACTCTAGTCCATTGCAGCTTTCTGTGTATAACTGATCGTATAATTCTAATTCTTGCTTTCCAATTAGCGATCTGAAACCCTTGGAGAAAATCGCGTGCATCTTTACTCCTGCAAATAGCAGAAGATCATTGTTAGTTATCGATTAAAGTCAGTGAAGTAATACAATTTCAACTCTTTTGTAAAGTCAGATTGTTTAAAGGGGATGGTTCAGGAGTTGATTTAAAGATATTTTTTTTTGTTTGTATTTTCTGGAATAATTAAATTATGGACAATACAAATAATATATAATAATATATAACTACAAATAAGAAGTTACTCAAAAGATATTCACCATGCACTGCCTAATTTAGAAAGTTGGCCAAATAACTGTGTGATTGTTTGTTAACGTCGCACTGAGGAACAAGCTGAGGGATAATGGCGACGTAACTCGTAATTTTGAACTTCGTTCAAGTGACGAGGGCGATATCTGAACTGGCATCTCCCTCTTTAAGCATCCATACCATGTTATTAGTAGGACTTAGAGCCTCAACAATTTTAATAACATGTATCATCCCCCTAACACGGCGTATCCTTAATGGCTTCAGGTTTGAACCTAGGACTTGACCGAAAAAACATCGGCTGCAAGAACACGGCTATTCACTCATCACAAATATATGTTATTTGGCAGTGGGATGGCAACCTCGTGGTCACTGCCAAATAACAGAGAATTGGTAAGCTATTTTCTACCTTCCTCAGCTAGAAAAAAAAAACCTTTGAAGTACTTTGTGTTTGAATACATAAGTTAAAGTGCAACATTGTCCACGGTTGATTTCTGGTGATATTGTAATTTATTTGCAATTGAGCTCTCAAAAAAGATCTCTGTCACATTGTTATCCTTAAATTTATCATGAAAATACCAATGATTTACATAAGAACATACAAATTAAAATTCAATTAAACCTTCTGATTTCCTAACAAGAAATAAAAGGCAGGTGAAAGAAACAAAAGGAAATGGAAAAGCAAGGCACGCACATATATATTGTTACAAACTCGATATGATTCTTCCTTGCTAAGGTTTTATTTTGAAGGGAAAGTGACATTTTCAAAGATTTCATTTTGTCAGCCAAGAAAAGTTTAAGCAATGATCTCTTTTTTCTTATTGATGGTTTTGGCGATCATTTTAAGGACTTGGCGAGAAACTTAATGCCTTTGGCCACAAAACAAAGTTTTCCAGAAAGTGCTGAAACCTAGGTGAAAACTCGACTGGGAAGGTAGCTACGGACTTCCTGAATTCACCCTGAGTGAATCTTCCGAGTGAATATGTGCAAGCTGCTTGTGGTCTGTTTTTGGAGCTTACCTTTCTAATGCAAAGTAATATTGTAAAGATTGGTCCGCTTTGGGAACTAGTAAGCTGAACGTTGTTATAAGTGCTTTGTATGTTTTAAATGTATTTGTGTAACTGATCTGTACAAGTGCTGTATATGTTCCTATACCTATGTTACTAATTTATACAAGTACTATGTTTCCTATTTATGTTAATTTTCCATCCAAGTATTGCTACCTGTGTGTTTGTCCTGTCCTGAAGATTTCCGAATATCCTCCGTGTGTTACTGATTTTCACTTGTTTAGACCTCCATACGACTGAAGAATTTTTTTTAACAATATTCTCTAGTATGTGTGCTGGCGTATATGATTCTTTTATGACATTGAGTTAAATAAAGGAATGCTATACGCCCTCACGCACTATATTTGAGTCTTAAGAGGAAAATAACCTCTTCATGGTATAAAAATTTTACATGTTAGGCAATTGTCCTAATTCTTATAGTATCTTATACGTATATATTCTATGTAATGCATTAATAATTTTTGACAGTCTCTTTTTGCATTAATTATTCATATACATTTCCTCGCACTTATACCAACAAATAAACATGTTTGAAAAATATTCTAGGGGTTGTTTTCGACATCTAGTTTTAACGACATATTTAACCACGTCGTAGAAACAAAAGTGATGTTTTTTGAAGCTCTCGCTCATCTTTGAGAACAGGAGAAAGTCACATCGTGCAAGGTTGGGTGCAATGACACATCGTTTTCAATTTCATCTCCATGTGGATTTCTTAGATTTCACATTTGTTAGAGTAATAATTATTTAAGAACAATACATTATTTGAATACATTTCCACTTAACATTTTCAAGTTGAAAACAACGCAGTACTTTTTTTTTTATAATTTCATTAATATATTTTTTTGTGTGTGTGCCATATGTGAATTATCATGTTGTGCTTTTGTTTTTGTTTTGATCCATAAGTGAAGTTTCCCCATGTTACTGTTAATTTTATCGTAACTGCAGGTATCAAAGGAAATATGTATTATGCATGAGTTGTTTAATAAGTCCTTACAAAAAGATGTTAAAAATTATTTTAAATAGATTTTTTTTTCATTTTTCATTATAAACTGCTTTTGACTCTAAACACTTTTCCAAGTTCTTCTCCGACTTTTTAAAGACATCTAAAAAGTTAAATTTCGGAAGGTCCTCAAAATAGGCATCTGTTTGTATGATGACCTCTTTTTTCGATGTGAACCATTGTCTACTTAGCCATTTTTTTATAAGTTTGGACATTAAAAAATGTCTCTGAAGGGGAAAATCCCGTGAATATGGTGGATGTCTTAATAATACGAACTTTAATTCCATGACTTTTTGGACACCAAAACTATACAGGTGTGCACTCGTGTATTGTATTAGCTTTCCCTTTTTTAAATGAAGACTTTTCTTTACTTTATTCACTCAACTGCTGCAATTACGACGCATAATACTCTTAAGTTACTTTTCCCCTTTTCCAAGTCATCGGTGAGGATGACTCCGTGTACATCCCAAAAAACCGTGGCCGTCATCTTGCCTGCAGTATTTACCATTTTTGCTTCCTTCAGTGCCCGTTTGCATTTAAAAATTCCACTGTTTTGATTGTTCCTTTGTCTATGGAACGTAGCTGTGCATCCACGTTTCGTCCTCTGTTATGTATCGACTCAGAAACTAGCCAGGATTGTGACGAAAAAGCACCAAAATAGTTTCAGATTCGACCAAGCGATCGCATTTATTTTTTACAGAGAGCAAACGCATCACCCATATTGTCCAGATTTTTTTTCGCACTCAATTTTTCGTGCAAAATTGAAAACACTATATCTTGCCAGGAACTTCATTCAACTCAGCTTTGCTCGATTATTTCCCATTTTTCTAAATAAACACAAATTTCTTGCTTCAATAAAAAAAATAAATAAAAATGGAACCATTTGAAATAAAAATGAAGTGATAAAAATAAAACCATTTGAGGAAAATAAATGAGACATAGACAGCTGCCTAGTGAATTATGATGTTTACTAAAAACAAACCATTTTCGATGCATCGAGGATCATGTCTTGGATTTTCTAAGAACTTATTCAACGAATCTCGTATTCTCATGTACTTTAATTCACCTTATAACTGGTAAAAACAATGTGAGTTGTAGGATGCAATTTCAGACTATAATTCACAATTTACCTATAAACCTTCGTACGCTTTACAGGCATAACATCCCTAATCCCAAAATTATCACGTGATATAGCATAGACGCTTATAAGGGTAAAGTGGCAATAGAAGTACCCTTATAACGCTCTAATACTTCAGACGTCCACCTTGAACGTCTATCTTCGCTGGCAAGATTCTGAGTCATCGAGACGCAATAAGTAATCAGTCAAGCATCTGTTCAAAGTATATTTATCCTAAGAATAATCCACATCAAACTACAAACTTAATCACGAAATAACTCGCGTTTTCATCCTCTCCCTTCACATATATATGAACAAAACACCAATAGTATAATTCACAAAATATCACAACATATAATCATGTAAGAATATCAATTCAATATTACTAATATATAAAAAAATTACATATTTAAAGAAAGAATTAGAAACCAAAATAAAATTTATGTATATCTATTAAAACAATTTTTATAAATAATTAATCAAATTTAAATCTCTCCCCCAATAGGTAAAAATTCACTTATGTATATTGAATTGAAATTCGTTAAGTGTGTTGTGAATTGATTTGATAAATTATATTTATAAGCAGAGGAAAATTTAATACTGAGGTGGTAGTTTAGTTGGTAGGAAATTAGTAAGTGATGGAGAGGGAAGTTGAAATTATAAACAAAGGAACAGCGATTAAATTACCAAGCTTGTGAAGTTATGGGATGATACAAAGCAAGGAAGGATCTACTTAGAGTCAAGGACTCGAACCCTCATTTATAAGTTTTCTAAGAATGCTAACTCAATATGTTCAGTTCGAAAAGCTATCTTTATATCATGAAACGTTTCAGAAACAATTCATTCTGTTAAAAATTTCTTTTTATGACTGTCAAAAGAAATGTCCTAAAACTCAATACATATTTCTAATAAAATGAAATGTCATTTTTGGGTTACATCAATCCTGTATGTTAAAGAAGGAACCTCATTATAAATCAAACAATTATTTTAGAATTTTGCAGGCTATTTCGAATTTTTCGTACTTGTCATCACATGAATAATTACGGAGGTAACATTTGCAACATTTTGCTGAGACATGAACCCCAAGTTTTATCACAGAACAAAAATTATTTTTCTTCTTGAATTTATGCGCAAAATGGTAGGTATGCTCATTATTTTTATCTCAACTATCTTTCAAATGTCACTCTCTTTTCATAGAAATTTAAAGCAGTACTCTAAAGCCACTTAAATTCGCGATATACAATAGAATGCTTCTGAAATAACTATCTGCGAAATTTTAACAATAGTCAAATCTGAAGCAATAAAAACAATCCTGTTGATCTATGGAAAGCAATAGCAGAAAAACAATTTCACAATGAAATATGAAGAAAATGGGTGTGAATGAAATATGGTAACTCATTTTTAAATGGAAACGATTATGGTTTGTCATTCTCAAGTTTACGTAATGAGGTATCAGTGTAAGATCTCTGAAACAATGAAGCAGTTCTTTGGGCCATTAAGAAGGCAAAGTTGCTAGAGCTGAATAGGGACTTTGTTTCTCTTCTGAATGACATATAATACCGTTTGATATACTTTGTAACCTTGGCAAGATACCACTATCCTTTGAAACCAAATAACTTTTGAAAGACAACCCCTATTAAATTTTAAAAATACAATTTTTGAAAAGGACAAACCTTTGTATTTAAGGTACATAACTTTTAAACGACATCGATCTTTGAACTTAATGAAGGGCTTTTAATAAAACATCAAATCAAGGAAATAAAAATAAATACTCGTAGTAAAAGAATTAGAAAAGCTTTCTTTGGCCTTTTGTTCATGTTTTGATTTAGGTAACGTAACAATTCCTATCCCTTTTGAAGAATTTTGACGCAGACTCTATCGTGGTTTTTGCTTTGGGAAACTTTAGATAAATGTAGTTGCATTGAATAACTCTCTCATGTAGATTATATTACTCTCATGTAGATTATATTGTGAGAAACTCTCTCATGTAGATTATATTAGAATTAGTGAGTAGTAATAAATATATTTGATAATTTGCATTTATAAGCAGCTAAGAATTTAATAATATGATAGGAAATTAATTATTTGTAGAACGTGGAGTTGCAGCAGTAAACGAAAGAATTGACCGTACTGCCAAGCGAGATAAGTTATCGGATCATAGTTAATATAGATATATTTAGGGTCAGTGAATCATATCAATATCTATAAATCTTCTAAGGACTCGAACTTGATTGGGGAATTAAAATAGTTATAAGATATTATATTAAGTATAAGTTATTAGATTTTGATTCGTATAGATTGTTTCAACATATACAGTAGATTAAGAATTAACTGTTGATTATTCACAAATCTGAATAGCACATTTTTTTTATCATCATTAAAGGACTTTACATTCATTGGACTATTATTTCACAACTGTTTTAGATAAGATTATAAATAACATAAGAAGAAATAAATAAAGGGACGTTGCAAAATACTTAATTATCTAGCGCATTATTAAAGCATTTACATCATTATATTGCAAAAAATGAGGAATAACAATATTTTGTTAGATTTTATGGAAACTATTTAGAATGTAATTAATAAACACGATCAAAAGAGCAACAGAAACAAAAATATTTTATTCCTATTCAATTAATCAAAAAATAAGACCATTGTTGAAAAACAACAGTGTAGAAAGTTTTTGAATCAACTATACAAAAATGATGCTTTAGCTGTTGCAAATCTTGAATTTTAGTTTTAAGACTGTTTTCATCTAATGTGAAGGAACCCAATCGAAATTTGGAACACATTTCCAAGCAGAAAAGGAAAGTTTGTGACGTTGCAACACATACACTAGTTAAGTAGTATTCTTAAAATTCAGAAGCATTTCAAAACCGCTCCATTTTTCTCTTGAAAACTAAATTTCAAACCATTTAGCTTGAGCATCGACCCTTTTTGTTGCAGAAGAGAGGGACTGATTCAGATAGAAATTATAATTATTAAAAAGAACTCTACTCATTAGAAGTTAGCGAAGTTGGAATATAAAATTACTGTTCGAGCGTTTTGTTATCGGAAAAATTGTTCCGTTTTCATGTCCTATTCTTTAACATTATGTGAATATATATAACTTACAATATATAAGTTATATAAGAATATATAAGTTATTCAATAATGTGTTTTGAATTGAACCGTTTGAGATAAATGCCGTTGATGACGAAATTGGGCATTTATAATAAAGGTATCAAATATTTATACTTGATTTCTCATTCAGGGATTAAATGTTCTATGAGGAAAATAAACATGAGAATCACGCTCATTTTTCACCTATGTAACAATTTTATGAATGAACCATATTTCTCTTCATTACAAATAAATTTGCATTACATTTTAATCAAAGAAATGTGATCGAGAAGAATACATGACAATAAAATAGCCTCAAAGATATGGATTAACATTTAGTTTTACATAAAAAAATTATAGATGTTTTAGAAAAATATCGAACTATTTCCCAGTCAAAAGATTATTTGACCTTTTATTTGAATAACTTGATGTTTTATCACGGAAACGTTTCAAAACTCAAAATTGTTATTCGGAACAAAAAATTAAATTTTAAGGTATAGGAATTTCACAAATTAATTTCTTAAATATTGTTCTGTTAAAAATATGTATAGGAATTGACTGATCGCAGGTTATATATATATATAACGTTTATAGTCAAGATTCAAATTCTTATCTTATCTTATTTCAAACAAGAGCAAATATTCGAGTACTTCGAATGAAGAATTCACAATACTTTTTCAAAAACAATGCAAAGCATACCCGATAAATTTTTTATGTCGAAAAATAAAAGCAATTTCCTTTTCCTGTATTATTTCCGAAATCCTTTGACTTTTTCATTCTCAAGACTGACCTCAAAAATATTAGCTGTTTAAACACATAAACCTGAAGAGCATTAGAAATCCAATACTGAGCCACATTAAAGAGAAAAGACAGGAAAAAGTAGCATCTGAAAAAAATCTATGTACGCCATTAATGTTACGAAAAACAATTTCAAATAAAGGAAACACAAATTCAAATTAATGCAAGAGCAAGTTTTTTTTCTGAGTAAAACAAAGAGAGGTATACAAAGATTTCTTTAAGTAGGTTCTTCTCTCAGCTTTTAAGACATCAAAAGGATACAATTTATCTTGTTCTCTGATTTATATATATATCGGAATAATTTCTATTCGATTCATTTCGTCTGTCTAATATTTCCTTCGAATAGGAGCTGATATCTTATGATGATGACGATTTAAATTGAAATTTAGTTTATGTGATACGAGATGTATATTTCCTATTATAGACTAGAAATGATTAACCAGTCTTAAATATGTTTTAATTTTTTTCGGAAGAGAAATATGTTTTTATTTTTATAAATAAATAACGGAACTCATAGCAAATTATTCTTTAAGTCTTTATGGGACAAAATATAATCGTATGATTCTTCGAATTTATATTTAAGATGTTTGCATGAACTGGAAAAAAAGGTAAAGCTCTGTTTAACACACACACACACACACACACACACACCATTGTGTGTGATATGATAAATTAAATTATCTTCTATTTATTCAATTATCCTATTTAATTAAGCTAAACGCCGAACGTTTTCTTTCACTTTTATATTCGAATTAATTTCTTTCCCTATATTAAATTCCTTTTTGAAATTGCGTGTGTTATGTTTAATAGAAATTGGGTTAGCAACATTTTCAAAACCCCTTTGTTTTCAAAGATTTTTCGTGGAAGCCCCTTTTTTATCCCGAGAAAAAAAAATTTCAGCTCGATCTAAGCTCTCTTTCCCTGTTGACACTTGCTGAGTGAACCACGCAACCTCGCGCACTTTACTTCGTCATTACTTGAACAATATAAATTCATAAGATACCCCTGAATTATATAATAAAATCAAAGATTAATTACTGAGAACGCAACTGCCTTATTCAAATGAATACCAACTCCAATAATATAATAATTCAGATGTGTCACACTCACACACAAATGATTTTGAACACATTACTATTTTAAATTTAAAAAATCAATTGCTAACAGTAGCCATTGGGAAATAAAAAATCCAGTTTAACAATCAAAATTAACTATTTCAGTGAAGTTGCTCAGTATGTTATACATTCTGACATCGTGGAGGCAATGGACAGCATAAGCAATCCCTAGCTATCGAGAAGCAAAAAAGGCGATGGCGAAAGAAACTGCGAACTTTTGTATATTTGGAATGAGGCTCGGGATGTAAGCCAAACAAACAAGATGAACTATTCTAAGAGTGGAAGTGATAACACATATACATTGATTGATGATAATCACATATATACATGAAATAAACATAATTTTTCCTTATTGTGCCATCTCGACTGTGTTTATCTCTCGCCTCCTACTACTTTGAAACATTATTAACGCAATGTTTACTTTTTAATACAATTTAGGTTCATCTTGTTATTTGTAATTGTTAATTTTGTCTCTAATATACTTGTATATAGTTGCATATATTAACCTAAATTAAGTAAATTTCTGAAGAACTTTGACCTGAAATGTGTAATTACTCCATTCTCAAGAAAAAAAGGCCTTGCGTGTAGTTATGTTTATGTTATTATTAACTAATTATCTTAACAAAAAAAGAATACAAATAAATGACAATGTGTAGTTAGTTAGATATTACAAATTAAAGAACTCTGAGTATCACGAAAAATATTTTTATTGAATTAAATTCTTTTCGTCTTTTTCTTGTTTAGTAATCAACAAAATTAAGAAATAAAATAAATTACAGAAGTAGTTAACATTTATCACTTTATTTATTTATGCATAGTAAAATAAAGTGATAAATTACCAGGTTATTTAGTCTCAAAATACTTTCCACTCAAAGAATTCTTTAAAATCATTATGAGCAACTAATCAAAGCAAATGATTAATTTAACGTTTTCGAACTTAAATTGTATTCTCGAAATTTAACATCTCTAATTATTCCTGTCCTATAAAGTGGTCAACAGACCATATGTTTGTAATTTCTAGAGCGCTGTTTAATTCATTAAGTAATTCTGACTTAATATGATTAAGTCAGAATTCCCAAATTTTGTGAATAATTCTATGTATATTCGCTTAGCACGAAGAATTTCAATAGCACCTACATATTTGCACCGAGAAAATATACACAGGGACATTTTTCTGATCGATTACTTTCTATGTACGTAATTAAATACGTAATTAAAATAATCGATTAATTATATACGTAATTAAAATAATCAACCAGGCTTCAAAATAAGAGTTTATTAATTCTATAACAAGAGGAATGCTCGAAGCTAGTTTAAAATTCTTTACCGTGAGTTCTAACAACTATAATTTTGCAAGGAATGCGCTTACCTGTATACGATGCGAGTAATTCCTTCAAATTGTAAATCAATCAGATATCGTCGGTTTCTCGTCTTAACAAATCACGTAGGCATGCAAGAAAACTCCCGTTGGGTTGGTGTGGAAGTTAGACGAAGGAGATGCCTCCTCAAGTGTCGTCCTTGTCACTTGACCGAAGTTCAAAATTTCGAGGTATCGCCATCGCCATCCATAGTCCATCGCCAAAGATTCCTAATGTTGGTTCTAGTGCGACATTAATAAAACCAACCAACCAACCAACCAACCAACCAACCAACCTTCCTATTACTGTAAACATCACTCTCTTCTGAATCGCTTTTGTATGATTTGATTAACCTATTCATTCCAGTTCAAAGGTTTACTTAATTTGCATAACCGCGTTTCATTTGGTTGGAAGGAAATTGGAAACTTAAATACAAAATCTTAAATTATTACTAAAGGAAACCTTAATTATTACTAAAGGGAAGTTTCATGAATAGCTCAGGAAACAAAATTTTGAAAACACGAAATGGAATTTACTTACAAGACACATAGGCTGCAAACCATCCATTACATGTTCAAAAACTGATGTAATTTTTTGACAATATTTTGAAGAAAATTTACTGTTAGATAAATTGTACGAATGATCTGAAATTTATTGCACATTAAGACTTTGTCGCTTTACTTTTCTCTAGATCTGCATTTTCTGGATTACTGCTTCAGGGAGATCTTAGAAATCAAAATTAAGTCATTAAGTCTGAAGAACACAGATGGCAATTAATTCAAATTAAATCTATTTTATTCGTCTTTTATTAACATATTTCCGATATTGTTTGATTAGTGACTCCATTAAAGGACTACATTAAAGTACTTCATTTCATATATATTGATATTAGAAACTGATTCGAATGGAATTAGAGGTTTGCAAACTTTTATTAATAATTCATCATATATAGTAGTTTCAAATTTTTACATCTATTATACATACATAATGAATTGTATATATGAGTAAGCACATTTATAAGCCTCCCTTTACATGCAGTTTTTTGTTGAGTGTAAATAAAGTAAAATGCTTGTTATGTTCAATCACTTTTCATTAATATTATCTTTAATTTTCGTTGCTAAAAGTCTGTTCACTATTGTAGTTGTTAAGTTTCATGACTTGGTATGTCATGAACCTTATGTCGCCGTAGCCTTTAAGGTACCCTAGTGAGTTTTCTTTCTCAAGAAGTTTACTGTCTTTGGTAAACAAGGGTGATACGCTCCCGAGATTACCTAGCGATCCATCTCTATTTTCGACCCTCCTTCTTGTCAATTAATTTAAACTTTTTTCCATTTTCCAAACATCAAAATCATGGTTTTGCTTTATTTGGTACAGCATAGTTATGCATGGCTCTTGCGCCATTAAATTACACCATCAATCACACATACACGCCATGGTAGCTTAGTGGTCATGGTCGTGAACTCCTGACCTGCAATCTTTCCGTCGGGTCGTATGTCCGTGTCCTAATACCGCTAAATACTAGCTGTGTAGCGTATTATTTTCTTGCTTTTGTGTTAATAAGCGTCATATATGTAATTCTATTCGTATCAGTTATCCTGGTACCGTAGTGGTCACAGTCATGGACTTGCGCAGAAGTTGTTTTCGTCTAGTCATGGGATCGAGCGTGATACCACTAAATATATGCTGTGTAGCAGGGCTAATGCATATTAAATCTGGCGATGCTTCAAGTCCTCTCATGGCATGGCGAGGAAGTTTGGAGTGGTAGATTCCAGTTGAGGTGTCATTTACTCAAGATTGAATATTACGAGTTTCATAGCCAATAGCCTTCGTGTGGCTTCAATGTGAGGTGGTAATAAACAGTCAATCAATCACTTGATAATTAAGTGCTCTACATTAATTAACTGAAGTAAACTTATTAATCCATTAAGAAACTGAAAGAAGTACTATATCTATATAGATTTATTTACCTTAAACAGCTATAATTACTATTTTAATAAATACTAAGCATGTTCATAAGTCTTTTCTAAACCAAGCAACCGAATAAATATGAAAACAATACTTTGAGAGCTATACCTTAGATATAGCGCTAACGAGTTTTATTAAAAGCTTTTCAAAGAATGTTTAAGTTTGTTAAAAGCTTCCCTTATATCTAACAGTTAGTTGCATCACAATTCTTCCTGAAAGACCTTTATATAAAAATTAAGATTCCGCCAGACTTAACTCATTTGCATTAAATCTCGTTGAAAGGTTATTTCTTCAAAATGTGTTGCTTTAAATAGAAATGCTCAGGATTTAATTTAAGGTGAAAGTTTAGTAACTATGTTTCTGTGAGTAATAATTTTCTGGAAAGAAAACCGGAAACGATATTAAAATTAGATTTATAACAAACAATATTCAGATAATTTTACCAAAAATGCAATCTATAATTTAATTTGAATATTTTGTTAAGAAACTAATGTGAATTTAAAAGGAAGTATTTTAAACATAATTAAAGCGAATGGAAATAAAATAAAATTAGATAGATAAAAAATACTTTTTTACAATACAAAAAATTAGTATTGACATTAAAATGTTTTAGAATCATTTTCGGGCAAAAAAAGATAAATAGCTCCTGTTTGTTTATTCTAATCATTTAACGGAAGTTAAATGAAATTTATTAAATTTCTACACTTCTTTTGTTTAGAACCGTACCATTTACTTTAAATTAGTCAATACTAAGAAAACATGAACATTTAGAAACATGTGCTAACACGTCGTTGCTTTAAAAAACGGGTGTAGACAAAAATGTGTAGGCATGAAACACAGGATACACAGAGTGCTATGTTCAAAAGATTGACATTAAAACATTATAATTATAATTGGTATACTTAATTTGTTTAATGTATATTTACATTGCTGAGATATATTTAGTAATGTTAATGTACCGTTTCTGCTTTTATTTTAGTATCCGAACAGAATATTTTTGTTTATTTTAATAATTTATCGTTTGATCTTATTTTAATATTAAATTTAATAATTGAATTTTACATCAAGCAGATTAAAGAATAAAAGCAGAATCGTATGCTTTTATTCATTTTATTGTAAGCATCAGGTGTATTTTTTTGCAAAAGAATATTTTGCTTGTAAAAGTAAAAATACATTAGGAATTTGAAGAAGGTATTTTCATTCTCAATAGTAATTGCTTCTGTGGATCCTGGAGCTAGATGTATGTTTACTTTACACTAATTAATATTCATGTTGAACAATTCTATTTTTTAGAGAATGTTAGTACATGTTAAAATGAAATTAGTGAAGCAAATTACAATTTTTTTAAACATATACTAAAGTGTTATTATTAGATTATTATTTTCTTCAAGAAGAAACTTGTAACGGGTCAATTGAAAAGTCTCCGGCCTGACACATAGATGGCTCTACTAGAATTAAATCCATATTTTTTTTAGTTAGACCTAACCCTCAAAAGATGCGTGTATAAATTTGACAGCTGTCGGATCATTAGTTTGTGAATTGTAGCATTTTGAGTGAAGCAACTTTTGTTATTGTGAAAAAAATGGATAAAAAGGAATTTCGTGTGTTGATAAAATATTGCTTTTTGAAGGGAAAAAATACAGTTGAAGCAAAAACTTGGCTTGATGCCGACACTGCCACAGGAAAATCAACCATCAAGGATTGGTATGCTAAGTTTAGATATGGTGAAATGAGCACCGAAGACGGTGGACGCAGTGGACGCCCAAAAGAGGTTGTTACCGACGAAAACATTAAAAAAAATCCACAAAATGATTTTGAATGACCGTAAATTGAAGCAGACACTCTAAAGATATCAACTGAACGTGTACATCATATCATTAACGAATATTTGGGTATGAAAAAGCTCTGTGCAAAGTGGGTGCCGCGCGAGCTCACTTTTGACCAAACACAACGACGAGTTGATGATTCGGAGCAGTGTTTGAAGAGGATCAAGCGTAATAAACCCGAGTTTTTGCGTCGATATATGACGATGGATGAAACATGGCTCCATCATTTCACTCCGAAGTCCAATCGACAGTCATCCGAGTGGACTGCACACGATGAACCCGTTCCAAAGCGTGGGAAAACGCAAAAGTCGGCTGGCAAGGTTATGGCGTCTGTATTTTGGGATGCGCATGGAATAATTTTCATTGACAACCTTGAAAAAGGAAGGACCATCAACAGCGACTATTACATAGCGTTATTGGACCGTTTGAAGGACGAAATCACCGAAAAATGGCCGCATTTGAAGAAAAAGAAAGTGCTGCTTCACCAGGATAATGCACCGTGTCACAAGTCAGTGCAATCGATGGCAAAAATCGATGAATTGTTCTTCGAATTGCTTCTTCATCCACCGTATTCCCCAGATCTGGCCCCCAACGACTATTTCCTGTTCTCAGATCTCAAAAGAATGCTCTTTGGGAATAAATTTTCGTCGAATGAAGAGGTGATCGCCGAAACTGAGGCCTATTTTGAAGCAAAGGACAAATCGTACTACAAAAATGGTATCGAAAAGTTGGAGGGTTGCTATAATCAGTGTATCACCCTTGAAATGAATTAAGTTGAATTAAAAAAACTAATTTTGCCAAAAAATTGTGTTTTACTATGGTAGGCCGGATACATTTAAATTGACCTGTTATGATATGTCTCAGATTGATTAATTTTTCATCAATACTTCACAGTTAAAAGCTAAACTGTGGATATCAATGATGGAACGTACAATTTTTAGCCCCGGTGAAGTAATTTAGATGAAATTTGAGCTCTTAACCCCTTCGTCTAACTTCCGCACCATCCTATTGTTTAAACTTTGAGTACTAACAAATTTAACGTGCGTCAGACCAGCTACATAATAGGTCTTTAGTGACATCAAGTATGACCACAATTTGTTCTTGAATAACCTTTTTTCTTTGTCTTTAAGTATTATCACATATCTGAATATGTTTAATACATTGTTTATATCACGGGTTCATTATAGTATATCTCACAGTTTGTTAAAAATGATGTTTTCACTATTTTTGTTCTTGATTACTCAACTTCTAAATACTTTGGTTATTGTGTTTTGTAATCTGACCAATAGATCAAATCTTTTATATAAGTATACATGAGATGTTACGAAGCAAATAATAATTAATCATTGCTTTATGAACATAAATCCCACAGAGAAAAGCTGTAAGACACAGAAATAGTCTTGAAATATCTATTCTAGGGTGTACCTTGAATAGATATTTTCGAAGTTTATTTATTTTTTGTTTTCCCCCCCGATATCTATTCTGTCTAGGATGTATCTAGACAGAGCGGATATCGGAAAAAACAAAAGGAAAATGTATTGAATAGGTTGTTCTTAAATCAACACGAAATATCAGATGGTTTCCTTTCCTCAAAAAAGAAGCGACTGTAGTTGGTTGGTTATCAAAAGTTATTTCGTTAAGAAGTAAGAACATCTTTGGGCGATAATGGGTTTTCTGTGTTTCTTGGGGAAGGACAAATTCTACTTCTTGTTCCATTTGAAGTAATACCCCTTTATTCTTTTTTAAAAAGATGATACACTGAAAAGACCCAAGAAAGCACTCCTTTATGTAGTTTTGTTTTTGTCATTCAACAAGAGGGAAATCAGTGATATAATAGAAATGAAGTAGGAAACGTTCTTTTATAATCAGACATGGGGTTAGTTACGTAATTTGAACTACTTGGCGAGCAGCATTTCTGTTAAATGATAAGAGAAAAATATCCGATTGCAAAGAAAAATATATTTGAAATACTTAAGGCAAAATTACATTAAAATATATGATCCCATGTTATAGTAAAACAATACATTTAACCTTTTTATACCTTTTTGAAGTTTTTAGTGAAAATGATATTTTTACAACACGGTTATTTTAAAAATTACTTGTGTATCTAAAAATTTAAAATTCTATAAAATGAAGACGAAATGAAACAAAATTTTTATGCCAACATTGTATGAAAATTTTTTCCTGTTTTTCTTTAGTAACAAAGGAACAATAAAACAATAAATATAAATAACAATATTCATGCAAAAGGAGAAACAGATTATAAAATAGTTATGTTACTATATTCTTTCAGTTTTTTAATAAATCCAAATTGAAAAAGATTAATTCACTTAAATCACTTTAATCTTCGCTGGAGCCGGAAAGTTTTTCGTGGTGAAGCTTAACATTAGAATTGCCGAGGCGGGTCATCTGCGACCTAAGAGGTGTTTTTCTTCCTTTCACTATTGTATTTTAAAATTAAGCTTTCTAACTTTTTTGACTTTTCCTAAATATTCAATCTTAAGTCTCAAAACGAATTTAATTAAATTCCAAAGAATACTTTTTTATTTATATGCCTGTATATCTAGCACTACCATTGGGGGCATACCTGACCCAAACTAGATAATTGCCTTTTTTTTATATTTTGACCAGGATTTCAATTCTACATTTTTCGGTTATAAAAGAATTGTACAAAGAGATTTATTGCGCCTGCTTTTGAAAAAAGGGTGAGAATGGGAAGAGGGCGTGTCCACACATCTGGTCTGTATATTTAGGTAAATGTGTGAGCTTTTGTTATTGGAAGCTATTATATTAAAATGTTCGCATCTCTATCATATGCTAGATAAAGTAAAAGAATATTTTACCTGTTGTAAACTGAGCAAAAGGGAAACGAATTATTGGCATTCCAGTTTTGCACTCGTTTAGTGAGGGCACCCAACAAAAGAGGTCTTTCGAAAGAAGAAGCTTTGAAATTGCTAAATGAACATCAGAAAATGATTCTTGCGACGAGAAAATACATCTGAAGATAATAATAAAAATTTTGTAGTAAACGACGAAAGAAATATCGTGGAAAATGTTTATATAATTTCGTCATTTGAATCCAGTTCAAGTGACAGCGAACTGAATGAAAATATTCCAAGCAAATGCAGTTCGGGAATTCATAAGCCAACAAAGATTTGTAAGAGTGATAAGAAAAAATAAATAAATAAAAATAAAGGAGAGCAGTCACCCCTTTAAAGTTATTTGGAAGAAGCTAAAGATGGAACTATGTAGAAAATACAACGGAAGTGCTCGTGTGTTACCTTATGGTCGACGACTTATTCAAAATATTCTATAAAAAAATCCGGGACCTACACCATATTCAAAATAAATATTTCTATTAGCAGTCTTATAACTTCTTGGAGATATTTCATAAATGATAAAATTTTGGACATTAAGAAATGTACAGAAGCAAGATCAAAATTAAATAATGAAGCTTAGAGCATTTCTCTCGACGAACTGAATTTCTCTATTGCAATATTATATGCCCGATAAGCTTTAGCTGCAAAATGGGTTTCCATCACTAGCCTTTGATCAATGACTTAGGGCCACAATTTTTCCCCTTCAACAATGAACCGGAACTGATTTCTAGAAACCATGCGATATATGCGTTTTCACTTAAAAATTTCGAGATCAGATATATTGAAAGATCATAAATTTGCACTAATATCATATGCTTGGAATACGTTCATAGAAAACTGTCTCATGTATTACAAAAAATGAGAAACCATTACTGTAGATGAGCAGCTTTTTCCGTTAAAGACACGCTGTAGATTTTTGCAATATAGGCCAAACAAAACTGACAAATGTCGTATCAAATTTTGGTTGGCTGTAGATGTGAGATAAAAGTACGTAATAAATGCATTTACATATTTATAAAAGATGATTCCAAATCAAATGTTCTAAGTGTTGGTTAAAATGCTGCTTTTAATTTAGTACAGCCTTATCTCAAAACAGAACGAAGTATAACAAGTGACAGATTTTTACATGTCTAAAACTTGCAGAAAGCCTAAAAGAAAATGGTTTAAACTATTTCCGATCAATCAGTAGACAAAAGGTGAAATTTCAAAAATCTTGAAGGAAACAAAAAATAATTATATTTAACAACCTTCATGACAAATAATAACACTATTCATGTTTCTAAACCAATGTAAACAACACAAAAATGTACTTCTTCCTAGCGCATTCCAAAATTACTCAAAATGAAAAGAAAACCCCTGAAATAATTAATTTCTACAATTCCACAAAATTTGGAGTTAATATTGTTGATCAGATGGCAAAAAAAAAACATTCCGTCAAATCTGTATCAAGGCGTTGGCCTATTCAGGTTTTTTTAAACAATATTTCGCAATAAACTAATATTGTGTGTGAAAAATATTCAAAATTTTGTGTGTGGATTATGCACAGCAAAAGTAAGAAACAAAGATTATAGCAATCTGTGTGAAATGTTTCGAGAAACATTAGTATAATGTAAGTAAAATGTCTTGTATATTTAGTTTTTATTGTGATTTAATATCTTATTAATCTATAGGAACATTATGAGATTTTAATTAATTCAAATATATTTTATTTAAAAGATATTTTTACATTTAATTTTATACAAACTGCCAAAATCTTAAGTAGATATTCTGCAATTAGAAACTAATTTTTCAATGATAATTTCCTATTAACCAAATTTCATACTAACAGGTCAATTGAAAAGTCCCCGCCCTGACACATAGATGGCGCTACTAGAATTAAATCCATATGTTTTTTAGTTAGCCCTAACCCTCAAAAGATGCGTGTATAAATTTGACAGCTGTCGGATCATTAGTTTGAAAATTATAGCATTTTGAGTGAAGCAACTTTTGTTATTGTGAAAAAAATGGATAAAAAGGAATTTCACGTGTTGATAAAATGTTGCTTTTTGAAGGGAAAAACTACAGTTGAAGCAAAAACTTGGCTTGACGCCGAGTTTCCGGACACTGCCCCAGGAAAATCAACCATCAAGGATTGGTATGCTAAGTTTAGACGTGGTGAAATGAGCACCGAAGACGGTGAACGCAATAGACGCCTAAAAGAGGTTGTTACTGACGAAAACATTAAAAAATTCCACAAAATGATTTTGAATGATCGTAAACTGAAATTGAATGAAATAGCAGACACTCTAAAGATATCAACTGAACGTGTACATCATATCATTCACGAATATTTGGGTATGAGAAAGCTCTGTGCAAAGTGGGTGCCGCGCCAGCTCCCTTTTGACCCAAAACAACGACGAGTTGATGATTCGGAGCAGTGTTTGAAGAGGATCAAGCGTAATAAACCCGAGTTTTTGCGTCGATATGTGACAATGGATGAAACATGGCTCCATTATTTCTCTCCGAAGTCCAATCGACAGTCCTCCGAGAGGACTGTACACGATGAACCCGCTCCAAAGCGTGGGAAAACGCAAAAGTCGGCTGGCAAGGTTATGGCGTCTGTATTTTGGGATGCGCAAGGAATAATTTTCATTGACTACCTTGAAAAAGGACGGACCATCTATTACATAGCGTTATTGGACCGTTTGAAGGTCGAAATGGCCGAAAAACGGCCGCATTTGAAGAAAAAGAAAGTGCTGCTTCACCAGGATAATGCACCGTGTCACAAGTCAGTGAAAACGATGGCAAAAATCCATGAATTGGGCTTCGAATTGCTTCCTCATCCACCGTATTCTCCAGATCTGGCCCCCAGCGACTATTTCCTGTTCTCAGATCTCAAAAGAATGCTCGCTGGGAAGAAATTTTCGTCGAATGAAGAGGTGATCGCCGAAACTGAGGCCTATTTTGAAGCAAAGGATAAATCGTACTACAAAAATGGTATCGAAAAGTTGGAGGGTCGCTATAATCAGTGTATCAGCCTCGAAGGGAATTATGTTGAATAAAAAAAACTAACTTTGCCAAAGAAATGTGTTTTACTATGGTATTTCGGGGACTTTTCAATTGACCTGTTATATAATATCCCAGACTCCAAATTTTATAAATCAGTAATTATAAATCATTGTATTAATAATAAAATGTTTTATTTTTCGTCTGTATTATCATAAAAGTTAAGAATAACATGACTGAAATTTATGGGTCTTCTATGACCCACCCCCGTAGTTCTAGGTAACCAGAAATACGGTAATTCTAGTGTTAAATCTTAGGGATTTAGCAAAAATGAAAGCGTTACTTCATAACGTTCTGTAAATTATACATGCAGTACATGTTTTTTACTTGTGTTGGGACTATTTCTATATTAACCATTATCTTTTAGTATGAAATTGAATTTTAGCGTCATACAGTAAATTGAAAATTACATGTTTATTGAATACTTAACTTTTAAGTCACAAAATAATACATATAAATCCATATTTATCATAACTATTCAAACTTTTTTATTAATTTTAATATTTAAATTTTTAATGTGAGAAGGTGTTAACAGTTTGGGTTATATATATATATATATATATATATATATATATATATATATATATATTCAAAAATATCCTACAAATAAAATAATTAATTAAGAGTTAAAATATCAAAGTTAATTTAAATATTGAATTCTAGTAAATATCACATATTAAATAACAAAATCAAAAGAAATGGGGTTTATTTTTATTTTAAGCATTTCACCTCACTCTAATGTTAAAAATTACCAAATTTAAGAAACATTTTAATAAAAAATTAACTGGTTGTACAGTAGTCCATTTTTGCGTGAGCATTTTTATGTTCGTAGTATTATTTAAATGAGAGATTCTTTAAGAAAAAAGGGTATCTAAAATGTTTATTGGTTTAAATGTACAGAAATATCCATCGATCATTACAATAATATTCATCATTTTGAATCTTTTCACATGTTACTCCACATATAAATGTTAAAAAATCTAACCAAAATATTGAAAAAAAAATCTGTGGCATTAAAATGATAATAACAACATTGTAATAAATGCACAGAAAATTTAAAATAAGTGTTTCTTAAATTAAGTCATTTTTAAAGTTACGGAAATAGGGTAATTATTGCGTGAATATTCCTTAATTTTTAACTGAAACACGAGTTGTGGTAATGGAGATGTATGCATAAAACACATAAAACACTGCATGTATTTTTGAGTAATTATCTTATTATAAGCCGTTCTTTGTGATGTAATTTAGATTATCGAATTGGATAGCTTAATTTTTTATAAATGCTAGAATTTCTGAAATTGTTTGAAGATTGAAAGAAAACTGTGTTTATATTAAGACATGATACCCCCGAAGGAAATAAATTCGAATGAATTCACTCACTAATGGATTCTATTTTTGCATTAATTACCTTTCATTAGTACAAATTGATCTTTTACACAAAATCAAAAGCCACTAATATCTTTAACGATGGACAACAGAAGGAACTATTGCATCATATGCATTTCAAAATGTTTAACTTATCCATTTTACCCCTTGGAGGCTTTAATTAATAATTAGATATAAGCAAAAAGAACAATTTGTTTTTATATTCGAAAATATTTGAGTTTCATTAGCAATTTTATTTCCTTACTTGTGTATGAACTATGTTTTGAGGTATGTTTGGAACCCATTAGTAATGATAACAAAGTGACTCTTTAGGCTTATTTTTGAAATTAAAAATTTATGTTAAGGTTATTTTTCATTTCCATAATTTTTTTTTTCAATTCTATTCGCATTTTGGTTTCATTTATGAAATGAAAGAAAATATACACATAAAAATTGTATGTTTAAAATTATTATTAATTGTTAAAGGCTCATCGTAAAAAGAAAGGAAATGATTTAGTAATTATAAAAATTGTTCATATTCCAACTGCTTAAAAAACGCAGAAATTAAATGTTACATGAATAAAAGGTAACAAATTGCGCTATATATTATTGTTGGTTTTTTAAAATTAAAAAGGACTGCAATGTGGTTGAATGTTTAGTAAGAGCTTTATTTATATTATTTTTTATGAATCATTAAAAGAAATTTTTTAATTTTCCTACCGTTTTATTCATATTTATTGTGTTATGATGGCAACAAAGGGAGCTAAAGTAAAATCGATCTAGTGACTGGAAAAGTTGAAATTTTGAATGGTAATTTAAAATGGATGATGTAAACCATTGATTTAACTCAAAAACACACTTCATGTTTACATTTAAAATTCGGACTACTTTCAAACTAGTAAAAGTTTGGAATATTTGGTATTATATAACTTTTTCTCACAACTTTCATCTCTCACAATTTTGTATTCAGAAGTTATAAGTTCAAACTATAAGCAAGTTATAGGTCATACATAGTATATTCAAAAGGTTCCAGAACTTTCACTCGTAAAGAAGTAAAAAGGGCTAATCTTTACGAAATCGAAGTGATAAATGGCAACAATTTTAATCTACGTGTGTCAAGTTCAGACTGGTTCCGAAATGGCAACGTTCCTTAACGTAAAGCATCCGTCCAGAAAGGACAATTTTGAGCTTTGAGAAGAGATAGAAATTTAA
Organism: Nephila pilipes; assembly: GCA_019974015.1. NCBI lineage: Eukaryota > Metazoa > Arthropoda > Arachnida > Araneae > Nephilidae > Nephila > Nephila pilipes. The sequence goes on from BMAW01006734.1 coordinate 1,377,226, forward strand.
TAGAGCTTTATCCAGTAAAAAAGTCTCTGTGGCGACAATTCGTACCTGAATTAGTATATTTTCGCAATAGTAAAGACACATATATGTGGAACAACGCAACTTTTTGCTGTTAGATGGCATTATTTCCCTCTAAAACGGGTCTTCTTTCAAATATTTTTTGCTGCAATTGATCCAGGAGGGTAGTATAGTACTTTCCTGTAATTGCTTGACTGGTGCTAAGATAATATATTAGCAAATTTTTTTTTACATTCTAGAAAACCTGATGCCAGGCCTTTTTCAACCGACTGTATTGTCTTTCCTTTCTTTAGTGGTGGAGAATAAGTGGTGATTTGGTGGTACTTCGACTGTTGTTTGATCTCTCGGGAACAATAATGGACTTATGGTGAAAACAATTGTGTGGGAATTTTCAAAAATGAGACAAAAAATGTTCAGACATTTGAACCGTTAGACGTTTTTGATAATGTTTTAACAATCTCAGACTCTCATCAAGCAGATAAAAGTTTTTCAAATCCAAATCCTTAGTCCAATCAATATGTCCATTCAGATGATATCCATCCAACTTCTGCAGTTTTTCGTTCTTTCAGTCGGCAATCCACCAATACCACTTCTTGCACTTTTACAATCATTTCTAAATTAGTTACTCATCTTGGCTTACCACAGCACAGATCATTTTTCAAAGCTCTCCTTACCAAATTTAAACTCTTTGTCCCCATGCAAAAGAGTCTTCCTGCGTGTTCTGAAAATCGGCATGAAATGATTGTATTTTCTTTCTTTTTCGACGAAGTACTTTATCAGTGTTCCATTGTTTTTTTCTATCTTCAAAAATCACTACATGGAAAAACAGTAGAGAGGCATCCTTATCACAGCTCTCCAACCAAACCATTTATATACTATGTGTTTACTCATAAAGAATGACTAATTATAAAGTGAGAACCCATTTGTCTCTAGCGCAACTTTTGTTGATGAGCGTCATAACTAATTAGATACAAAGGTATATTATTATAAAAAGCTTGTAAAATTTTTAAAGTTCATAATCAGTTTTTGAGTTCTTGAGGAAATGAAAGTATTTTTAAAATTTGAAACAAAGTATCGGTTAAATTTTTTTACATTTTTGAATTAATGATATGCGTTTATTTTAGTTCATGATTGGGGACTACAATATTTTAGAGACATACCTTATCTTTAAAGTCCGAAAAAAGAACATTCATGATATGTGTATTATGTACCTTATGATTATATCATATTATATTATGTAATTTAATTACATCATATTTACATAATAATCTGACTATATATAATTTATTTTTCGTATAATTAGAGTGCGAAATTCGTCAGGACATTTTTAACATTCATTCATGATTTATTTCACTTGAAATCTTCTGTTCAGAATATTCAAGTAATTTAAATTACACTAAATAAGCTGTATTAGCCCAATTCTTATTATATTTAGTACTACTAATTATAATAAGAATACTTTGATAAAATAATGCCAATGATCATGTGGCTAAATGGTTTAGAAAAAAACGGATTTTAACAAAATAATATTTTGAAAGAAATGAATTTAGATAATTTTTCCTTTTTTGTATTATAACTTAATCCTGCCATTTAGAGTGAAACTTCTTTAAAAATAAATGAAGACGAATAATTTTCTAAATAGGGTATAGTGATATTTATTTTTAATAAACAAATAATCTATACATATCAAAAATTTTGCCTTTATGCTATTAAAAATATCTCCTGAGACAAAATGTATTAAAACCCTCAAAATCTTATATATTTCCCACGAACATAAATTGAGTTTTGTAATTAGTTGTTCTGAGTCCTGTATTGCGCATTCATTATACTAATGAAATCTATTCAACTGTAATTTAACCACACATAATAATTTACGATATTTGATTAAATGATATCTTGTCGCATTTGAATTGGACAGCGAGTGGTGAATTGCATTGCGCAGATTTAACGATTACTAATCAGCCCCTTTGGAAATGTGTTTACATTTCTAGATGACTTTTACGATTGCTATACACTTATTAGTAGTTTCCATTTCAAACAGCTAGGCTGCATTACTGTGTAAGGAAATACATCTATATTTATAAGATTCCCTGAGATAAAACTGAGTTGAAAATGATGAAACCTTAACCATTTTTAACCTGGCTATATATATTTAATAGGCAGTATTAACTTATATATTTATATAATATGAATGATAGAATAAATTTTAAATTTTACTTACATATAAGGTGTGATTAACTATTTAACTTAAATTATGTTATATATAAAAATATATATGTTTCTTTAGTTTAGTTTTTTTTAACGTCGCACTAGAAGCAATACGAGGACTATTGGCGAAGGTTCTCGTAAATTTGAACCTCGGTCAAGTGGCGAGGACGACACATGAACTGGCACCCCCTCTCCTAATTTCCACACCATGCCTACGGGAGGACTTTGGGTCCGGATAGATTTAACGTACATCAGCCCCGGCTACACGGCGGGTCTTTGGCAGCCAAGGATCGAACCTGCCACTGAACGAAAACCGCCGGCCAAGAATCCAAAGCTATGATCACTAGACGACCACGCACGCACACGCACACACACACACACACACACACACACACACACACACACACACACACAATACAACACACACACACACACACACAACACACACACACACACACCAAACACACACACACACATATATTGAAAATTAAAACTAATATTCAAATAGCAAGAAGATCAATTGAAAAATAATACAAAAAGTAAAGAGAATAAGTATAATTGAAAAATATGAAAACTATACCAATATGGAAGAAAGTAAAATAATGGAATTTAACATATAAAATATTATAACATCAGACTGTTATGAGTAGAGTTTTCTAGAATTATGGTTCAAATTAAGGTGGTTATGCTGGTATAACTATATTGTAAGTATATCACACTTAATCATTGAAATTAGTGCCAAACAGGTAATAGCATTGTTATTTAAAACGGAACAAGCATTTTAATCAAAATATTTTATACAAATAGAATAATTATTTTGATATAGAGAGAGTACGCAATTTTTTAAAGAATTTCGATGAATATTTCCTAACCACGATTCCTTCAAAAGCATGATTATTTATGAAAGCTGTGTCAGCAATTTATAAAAAATGTTATATAGTGAATTTAACAGCTATTTATAGTAAGACAGCATTAAACAGGCGTATAGGTACATTGTTAATTGCATGTGAAAAAAGAGCTTAAAAGTTTTGTAATATTTAATCTAAAATAGACGTGCAAGTGAGAGATTGTTTCAATAATAATTACAATTTAAAGAGTTTGAGGAAATAATTTTACGAAATGCTAAAACTTACGTGACTGATTACTAAAATTGACGCTTAAAATACATGTAACTTAGATGCAATAAAATTTGCTTGTGTACCAAGAATAAAAAGTAAATTTAAGTAAATTATGATGATTAAACACTAAAAATCAAACAGTTTATTTATTTAAATTCAAAATCAGATTTACTCTTCAATAAGACTGCTTCCTAAATGTAATTGGATATTTTCAACCACAGATTTTATTTCTATTAATTGACCCCTTATTATTAAAATAAATTGATTGTAAATTATATAAACGACTTTAACATGCATTAAAATGACATTGGACATAATATTAATGTTAGTAAGAAAGTTCAATAAAATTAGACAATGAATACTATGTAAATTAATTAGAAGATAGCTCAGTGATGAAATTTCTAAGCCAATTTTGAAAACGATAATTCTAGAGAGGAAATTTGTAATAATAATCTAAGTGTAATTTCAGTGCCAAAGAATTCGAGTAATTGTTGACATAGTTCATACAAGAATGACTGGATGTTAAGCATCGTGATTTATCACTGAAAAATAGGTGCAAATTAGTAGCACATTTTATCAAATTATGTGGGATATGTCAATATATATATATATAAAGTTTTGGTGAGTTAGTTTTTTCATAATTAATCTCTGCTTGCATTATCATTCAATTGATTCGTTAAAGTACAAATTTTAATTAAAATCTCATCTGTTTAAATAACGATGTTAAGGTTTAATGGCTTACTATTGAAGCCATTACTGCATGTATACAATAATTCTTTATAATTATGGTTTTGAAAAACAAGGGAAGAGTTTTTATAATTATGATTTTTTCTTTTCTTTTTTTTTAGAATTCAGATAATTTTTTTTAAAAGATTCGAAATTTCTCTGAAGAATTTTTAAATTATTCATAAAATATTTTCAGAAAGGGAAGGAAACATGTTTTGTTTCTTTGTTTTTTATTCCTATGAATACATTTCATTCGCATCTCAAATAACAAAATAATATAAATGTGGGATTGCAGTTAGAAGCTCTGTAGGATTAACATTATCTTCATGAATTTACAATGGTTGGGAGACAAGAATCAGAAAATTATTCTAAAGGTAATGGTTATGTCGCAGCTTTATTTCTTTAACAGAGGTTTTCCCTTGCTCTTTGGATTTCATCCACAAGATGGAGTTCAAGTATTCAAGCTCTTTTGTAACTATTTTGCATTATGTTGGTTTCTGTTTATGCTATGAAACAAGTAATTATGTGAATGTTGCTTATGTTATGTTTAAATACAAAAACGAAAATCTCCAAAATTCGATGCATTTTTATAAAACTTTACGAGTCTATCAGGAATAGAACAAGACAGGTTTAGAACAAGAATAGAAGAACTAGAGACTAAAGACAAACTCACTGTGTTTGAAACTAGGTCGATTAACCCCATTTAGTTTTTAACATTTCCGAACAATAACTTAAAAAAATATTATAATATGTGCAATATCCTGCATCACCAAAAATGCAATCCTAACATATTTTGGTGAATCGTAATGCAAGTTTCCTAACGGGCTATTAATAATATTACAAATTAGACAAATGATAATGGTTTTTGCTTCTCTTTAATAAAATCTACTCATATTCAGTTTTTCAGACAAAGGCTGCTTCATAATCACACGGAAATCTATTGTAGTAATATTTTAACTAACGTTATGGAAGAAATTAAATTTATAAGGCTCATCTTTGACAGTAAATTTATGTTTCAATTTCACATTTTACAACTTACAAACGATGTGAAAAATCAACGAACGTTTTAAATTTTATCACGTACATTATTGTGTTCTGATAATTCATGATTATTACGCATTCATCATGCACTCATCAGTTCCAAACCTGAATATGATTGTGTTGTGTATGATTCAGCGTGAGTATTAGTCTTATATAAACAGAACACCGTACACCTTAATGCGCTACTATTTTATTCCGAAGCATTTCGATCATCACTCTTGAAAAGTTTGTACGTGAACTTATTTGAATCTTCCTTACACTGGAGGCGACAATTTTTGTCTTTTCAATACTATTTTAAAATATCATCATCATCATCAAAATTTATGTTATTTTTAAATAAAAGCTTATTCTAGGAGAGACTTTATATCGGGCAAAAAGAAGAAAAAAAAATCCAATCCTCTATTTCATAAAAGAGTATATATTTTAAATGAGAGCTATGGGTTATCTGATGTCTCTGTCATGAAACCATACAAGGGCTTCATCGAGGGATGAAAAGAGCTTTGATTTTAAGAAATTCTTAAAATTTTTTTTTAAAAATCGGACATAGTTGAAAATATTTTTACATAACTTTTAAATGACTTTGCAGAGCAATGCACTGACGTTATTCCCATGTACACGGATGGCTCCTTTTTAATTGATAATTTACTTCAGGATTTTAAACTTCATCTTTCAAGTTCTGTTTTGCAGCGGATATTACAGCTGTTTCATCTGTACTGACAGTGTCTTCAGTCTACCCAGTAAAAATTTTACTGTTTTAGAGAACTCCATGAATGCATTAGAACCTCTTAATACTATTCATCATTCACATCCATTGATAATTTATGCATTAAAATTCATAAACTAAAGTCGGAAAACATTCAGGTGATCTTGATTGGATTCAGTCTCACGTGGGCAATGAGACTGTATACAGTGCAGCCTAATCTGCAACAGTTGCAATCACTCCCACCATTCCATATTCCGATACATTAAATAACATTAATTAGACTACTTAAGACAACTTTTGAATGTTTGAACGAGCGTGGCAACACAGAAAACTTGCTTATTAATACACAAAACCAATGGTTACACTGTAAGCTTACCCTAATAATGAAAGTAATATGTGCTCACATTCACATTCCGTTCCACTTATGACCATTGCTATTCCTAGTGTAGTGGGTCACAGAAAATCTTTCTTAAAGACAAAAAAAAAAAAAAAATACTGTAAAGGCAGTTGTTCTGTGAACTGCTTTGTCCTCAAGTTCCGAATTGTTCACAGATCGACTACTTTTTCCTTAATGCAGAGCTTTCGATTATTTCTAATATTCTTGTCAACATCGTCAAATTGTTGCATAGCAACCACTTATGATGAATCTGATCCTTTGACTTTCTTTCTTCAATCGAATTACACTTCCAGTCTGAAATGGTGACATATACTCACACTGCGAGAAAATTCGAATAATTAGCATTGACACAGGCAAAGTGAGTAGATAGAATGAAATGTGAAAGAAAATGATGTTCAAGAAACTGGATTTTTTTCTTTTTTCCGCAGCACGTGGATGCTAAGTTGGAATGTTCTGGAACTTTAGCTATTGATATATTAACTATCATAACATAATATATTAATTTACATACTTGATTAAAAGATAACTAGATATGAAATTTTATTACAATTTGATATTTTCTTCTGGGTGCGTTGTATGCTTTTGTCTTAGAGTATTATTCTAACCCATTCATTTATTTTATACTTCATTTGATAAGAATATATTAAAACTTTGCCAACATACGGAGGTGGTCAATTTAAGATTATCTTTTATAACTAGTATTTAAAAACATTCATTTATATTAAAATAATACATTGATAATAGTAAATTTTTGTATCATAAGTTATTAAGGAATTTGTTTATTATTTAAGCTTATATGTTGACGAAACTTCAATTTCAATGTATATGAATATGGAAAGGTATACATAACTAAATATTAAAATATTGGATCTACCCTAGATTTCTGTCCGTTTGTGAAATGAAAGAAAACAGCGCATGTTTAATATTTAGCGTACATTTAATAATTTTTAGTGCACAATATAATTTCTGTCATTATTAACGATCTCCTGCCAACATATTGGTAATTTACAAGCACCATTTTTGAAAAATGCTCTATCTTTAGCAAGTAAGGCTTGGTTGACAAATGTTCCAGTAGACCTTATATAATATTGATTATTTTTAGCATCCATGCAATCATTTTTTGAGAAAAAACATAATAAAGTAAGATTAGAAAAAAAAATGAAAAAAAAGTTCAACATTCTAAAACCTTGAAAATTTACATATAACTGTATAATTTGATACAGAAATATTTTTTTGACATCACATGAAATGAATTGTACATAAATGCAAAATTTATACTAAAATAATAACGCTTCAAAATTTTAACAGGGTTTTGAGGAAAAACGAAATATACATTTTTGGGACGAAATTTAATCTCCTTCAAGTTAAATTCATAGCATAAAATATTTTTAAGGAACTAAAAATAATTTTGATAATCTTATAAATTTCAACGATCATTTAAATTGAATTTCAAATCTTCCATTGTCATGAAATTAAAGATTCATGAAGTTACTTAATTAATTTCGATTCGATATTTCAGTGCTAAATTATATTTTAGATGATTTTTGCCATTTTCTCAAAATTTAATAAAAAATATTTATATTGTTTTCGATTCCAACTTAAAGAACCATACTTTATACGACGATCAATTATTTTATCTTATTAAAACTCTTCTTAAAATATATCGTAGAAATGTGAAGAAAAAGTAATTGAAACGAACTGCGAAAATTCAATCACATTCACGATATATATTAATTCCTTTATTGTAATAGTTGGAATTTTTTATTCAATATCAGAATAGGAATGAATTAATTTTCTTAGAAATTTAATAAGAGAGAAAGCATAGAAGGAACAAGAATTAATCTCGAAAGATCGCATATAAACATGGTTCTTGATTCCAAAAAGAATATTAAAAACATATTTCTCCAAATGATGAAATTTTCTTATCTTTACAAATTAATTCACTTGGAAAATACTAATGTTTATAAAATTTCGTATTTTTCATTCCCCTAGAATTTTTTACAGAGGATATGTTCTCTGAAAGGAAATTGGACATGTTGGCATAAAAATTATTTACAATAAAACTGTTTAAGTGCAAATAAAATGTATATAAAAATTATGCGAACAATTTTAATGATTAATAATTGAACGAGTATTTTCATTTTATAATATTTATGTATATAATAGAAAATAATCCTCTAAATATATCCATTTATAAAAATAAGTAGAAGTTTTTGGAAACATAGTGGAAGCCAAGAACATCGTTCCCCTGAGGAATTCTTGACTTTTTTGTTGAGATATTTAAAAAACAAAGGCAAATATATATATATATATATATATATATATATATATATATATATATATATATATATATATATGCAGATTATCCCTAAATAGTAAGTAATATGAAAATTGCCATTACTGAAAAAACACAATAAGTCACACCGAAATATCTTGAAGCGAGTTTCTCAAAATATATGCAAACGATTTAAGTTTTACCTTTTAGAAAGTGGTAGACATTTTAAACATTTTATGTAAATGTAGGCTAAAAGAGTTTTTCTACCTTATCTCAGAAGTGCCTTCCATCATTTTTATCAAAGTAATTAGTTTAAAGTTCATTGTTTTATGTAACAAATAATAAATTTAAGAATATGGGAGCAGTTAGCACATCTGTAGTAAGAAATATTATCCACGTTTTGTCTTCTGTACTGTAATGCCAAGTGATGTTTAAGCTGTATAAGTTAAAGGGGGAAAGTTATGTATATAGGGAATGCGTCACTTCTAAGTGGCAAAAGAATAAAAAATATTTATCTGCACTATAAATCACAGTTTATCATCATCATAACTAAATCAAAAAAATGAAGAGTTTTCATTGCAGATGTTAGTTAATGAATAAAAACTGAAGTGTTGTGAACTCTCATAAGAAATAGATAATTAGACAGAGTGCGCTCAACACTTGAGTTTTTCTCAAAAACCTTCACTTTTTATATATGATGATGATAAGCTGTCATTTTCCCTACGTTTTTATAAAAATTTTCACTGACAGCAGAAAAAAAATTATTTTTCCCCACGTAGAAGTGCAGATTTTTTTGTTTTAAAAAATACACGAAGCCGTATTTCCCAATAAGGGACAACCACTGAATCAAACATTTCGTCCATTAAATAGAAGTGTCCCTTAATGATAGGTAAATACATTTACGATTCAAAACGACCAACAGAACTGTCTTTTAAATAGGACAAAATAATTACATGAGCTGTATATTATTTTCTACTGTGTCAGTCTTTATTCTCAAAAAAAATTATAAAAAGGCTTTTCAGTTTTATTTGTAGTCTTATAATTGAATGTTACATTGTCTCCAAAAATGAGATTCTGTGAAAATACTCAAGGCTTTAGTGTATCGAGAAATCGGTGGAAAATCGACGAAAAGATCTGTGTCTAACTGATACACTGTACAAGGTCATAATAAGTGTTGGGAAGAAAATCCGTAAGATTGTACATGTTATTGGGATCTATAAAGAGTAATGGGGTTTTTAAAGATGATTTTTAGTTTTAAACACTTTACTCATATTAAGGTTTTCACACCTCTTTTAGAAATTAAAGTTTCCAATAATATTAAATTTGTTTTTAAAAATATGATTCTCTTAAATAAAATATGTTTCCATAAGTTACAGTTTCAATTTATACAAGTTTATTCTATGACGGATTATTGACTATTAGCATTTTTCCGCTATGAATAAAATCTCAATATAGGTAGATATTTCGTTTGTCTTATAAAATACAGCTCTTGACATAAAAGAAATCACTCACATATCTATAAGTGAAGTAAAGCATTTTTAAATATAATTATTTTTTGTCACATAATAATAATTTTTATTACCTTCTAAAATATTAAAAAAGACAATTCTTAAAATTCGATGTCATCCCAGGTTCCTGATATAAAATTCTTATACGGTCGAACTCCGTTAAATCACGATTCTCTAACACGCCATTCTACATAACTCGTGGTTTTGGTATGGTTCCATTTTATAAGATTCAAATTAATATTTTTGCAGATGATTTCAGGATTTCCTGTTAAAAGAAGACATTTACATCTTTTTTTTTCTATTTGATATATTTTGGGATAAAAATGCCATCGAGTCCCAATTTGTAACAGAAAACTGATACTCCAAATAAGAGAAACTAGAAGTATGAGAAAGAAATAGATCAAATGATGTTTGCGCACCTAGAACGAACAAATAAGGAGGCGCAGCGGTAGAATATGAATTTCTGACGATACCATAATTAAAAGAAGTAAATTAACAAAAGAAATGCTGATTTTCAATTGATTGATTGCTTATTGATGTCATAATTAGAAGAAACACGAAATCTATTGGCGACGAATCTTGTAATTCTTAGCCTTGGTCAAGTATTGAGGACATGACTTGAGATTGCACCATCCTCTCCAAATTTCCATAACACGCGAATGGGAGGAATTGGACCCTCGAAAAAATCAAACAAATTTCGGTCCGGCTACACGGCGGGGTTTAAGTGCCATCAGAACTTGAACCCACGACTTGACAGAAACAATGCTGGCCGCGAGCTCGTGATCACAACCGCAATGCTATTACTGCCACAAAAACCATGCAGGATGGGAAACCTTAAAATGCATCCAAAAATAGACGAGCTGAGACCCGAGTCAAAAAGAGGATGACGAGGGGACGAAACCCGTCGCAAACTTGGAACAAACACGGCAACGAAGCAGATACAAAAAAGAAGTAGAAAAATAAAAGAGAACTGGGAGAATTTTGAAAAGATTTCATAGTATTTAAGATATTAGTTAGTTCGGAACGATGTCCAAGTGAAGAGGTAGCAAAATAAGACACATTAGATACAAAGAAAAAAAAGCAGGAGAAAAACACGTTCTGACGATAGAGGTTCTGAGATAATAAGGGGAGGCAATCAAGTTACAGAAGTTCCTTGATCTTAAAGAGTAGATGGTGATATTCTTCAAAGAAAGATAAGTAAAAATACGACTATGCACAGACGAACAAAACGTTGTCTTAGCGATCCAGCCTTTTTAAGTTTGGGGCTAAGAGAGAATTGGCCCTTTTAATATTTTTATCTCCTTTTTAGCTATTTGAATGTTTAAACTGAATAAGAATCACCATCTTTAAGAAAGTGAAAAGTTCTAGTTAGATGGTTTTTTTACGTGATTATTTTTAAAGTTCTCGCAGTCATTGAGAAAAGCTGTACGTTCAATACTTATTTATGTGTAAAAGTTTAAGAGTATTAGAGCTTTTTCTTAGGTGTAAGTGATTCCCTTAATAATTAAAAATAATGTTTAAACAAGTTTGTGCTTACTAATGAAACGAATTTTTCAGCAAATATAATGATAATAGAAAGCAAATATATGTTGATATCCAACAAGTCCCCCTCTCAATGCTTATTTCAAATACAAATACAATTATGTAATTTTCTAATGATTATTATAATGCCTTAAAAATATAATACAAGCACTTATAAATGTATACAGATATGGGATTAATTACAGGTACGTGCTGACACAATTAATTTGCTACATACCTTATGCTTATTACTATTTAAATATTTTAACCTATCAGCAGGAATTTATTTAGAAGGTAATCATTTTAAATAAAACAAATTATTTTCATATACTTCCAGCACAAAATGATGATGAATGTTTTGAGATGAATGATGATGTTTTGAGCACGATTGAAAAACAGAGTTTTTAACAAATTTTAGAGATGATTGACTGTCAGTAAACACCATAGTTTTCAATGTATCAATCACTTTTTGTGAAAGTTCGTGTAGAAATCTTTTTAGGTAAAGAGTCTCTTTTGTAGATTCTGAGAGAGCCATATATTCTGCCTCTGTTATCGATAATTCAATAGTTCGTTGTTTTCTTGATTCCCAAGAAATAGCTCATCCAGCATACTTGAACCAGCATACCTGTGCAAGATTTCCTGTCGTTGATATCTGAAGCCCAGTCAGAATCTACATATCCAATTAATGGTTTTGCAGATTGTCTGTAAATTAATCCTTGATTTTTAGTTCCTTTCAAGTAACTCTGGATTCTTTTTGCTGAAAAATCCAGTGTGTTTTCCCTGAATTGTTGTTAAACTGGCTAAGAAAATTGACAGCGTAAGTAATGTCTGGTCTTATGGCGACAGACATGCACATCAGAGAAGGAAAAAAAACCTTTGCTATATAAAGGAACCAAAGTATTTTCTAATTTTTTTTTTTTTACTTTTATTTTTCACTTGCATAATAAACATTTAACAGGCATAAAATTAGTTTTTTTTATGATTGAAAAAAAATGTTGCTTTTCAAAAAGTGAAAGTTTTTTTGATAAAATCATTAATATATTTCTGTAAAATTTGTATTGAAAGAAAAATGCAGAAGTCATAAAATTTAAGATGAAATCGTCAAAGAAGGAAACATATTTTTTTTGTTAAAATATTGTTACAATAGAGTTTTAAGAATACAAGTCCTGCTGGGAATTTTAAGTTATAATTATATTTCGCTGTGGCTCTGAAACATGTCAGCTTTTCACCCAAAAAATGTTTTCTTGAAATAATGCAAGCATACTATTTCGTGAAGTCTATTAATATGCATAATATTAAACAATATTTATTATTTGAAACTAAATGAAGCTTGTAACAAAGCATTCTATTTGACTTAAACCTTACAATATAAAAGTGAAAACATACTTTCAACTTGAAGAAAAAGTATTCATATTCAGAAGTTTTATAATTGGTCTAAAGTTTTTGAAATAAAAGCTAAAGAATTCGCCGAAAATATATCTTATAAGTATAAAAGAAAAGTATTTCAAATGCTTTGTAATAAAAGATATATTTGTGATACGAATATATCTTAAATAGAAGATTCAGAAAGTGCTTTGTAATGAAAATGTAATTTTTATCAATAGAAAACGTCTCTTTTGGCTAAAGATAAGTATTATTCGATATGTTAAAGATGTTTGAGTTTCTCAGACGCCATAACTCATATTCCTTCATTGAATTTTCAGTTTCGAATAAATTTTCTATTACAACCATCTAGTAAAAAATTTCTTTTGAAAGTTTTCAAAAGCATTCCATTTCGTAAAAATTTTCTTAGAACCGAAAATTAAACTCTGTTTCGTAAGTCAAAAATACTTCATTCGCTAAGAAACTTCAAATTTAATTTTGCTAATGTTAATGCTGGTTGTCTTAAAATCTCTAAGTATAAGGTATTTAAAATATGCTTTTTGAATTGCAGTTTATAATTGGTCGAATATGGATAACTCAATAACTCATTTAATGATACAAAAGTAAAAACAAAATATACTGCAAACTCATAATTTACTGAAAATCTATGAATTATATAAAAGAAACAGTTTGTGTGTAAGCGAACATAATTGGGAAGATACAGAGAAAGAGAGAGAGAGAGAAAGAGAGAGAGAGAGAGAAAATTGGTACGTTGAAACAATGAGTGCTGATGATGCTCACCTTGAACAGAATTGTTCGAGATCTGCTTCAGATTTTTTAAAATTTAATGCATGGCAGATTTGTTAAGAAGGTAGATTTTGTGTCTGTACTGCGTATGATTCTGGCGTATATTACGCCACTTTACGTCATGATCTTCGGTGCTTCTGCATATGTGAAGTAGGCTTTCAAAGGTTATCATATTTACTCATATGTTAACACGTTGTACCAGAATGTAGTTTATTTTGGAAATGTTTTGTGAAACTTTTCTTATGCTGTAGAATTACAATTGTGTTTTGAATGGATAATTCAATAACATCCGATTGAATTTCTAACTGTAAAACAACATTTACAACCAAAAACTCCTTAAATACTCTCTCACTCTCCCTCTCTCTCTCTCTCACACACACGCACACACACGCACACACACACACACGTGTGTGTGTGTGAGAGAGAGAGAGAGAGAGAGAGAGACAGAGAGACAGTTCCTCTAATAACCGCGAAATGTTCTTTTAAATTCTTTTTCTGCATAGTTTGCTTCTGTACTTCTTTTGCACTTTTGTGACAAGAACAAGTCAGGTGCGGTATGGTGCATTATAAATTCGCATTCTAGTTTGTTGTCCTGCGTCCAATTTCGAGTCTTTATTTTTCTTCTACTTTGCATCTACTTCTTCAGTAATATTGAAGCAACTGAAAGCTTTTCTTTTTCAGTTTCTTTTCTTATATTATTAATTATAATTTTTAATTATTTTCTTTCATGTTCCTAAACTTTTTAACTTTTCTTAATTTTAATGTTGAAATGATTTTTTGGTACACTTTGGACCGAATTTTCGAATGATATGTTGAAAGATACGAATCTTGCACAATATGAGAGAATTAAGTAGTTTTTGAAAAGCTGATTCATTTCAAATATGTAAATCAACTAGCCGAATTTTGGCAAATTCTGGAAAATATCGCTAAAAAGCATGTTTCTGGTCTTCAAATTTCATTTGGCTACTGAGGTGGAGATATGGATTTTGAGAAATAAGCACATTACGAAAATGGAAATCAGAAAGGAAGAAAAAAAATTTTTCTAAAATTACCACCCTTTCACAACAAATTTAAAAAGTTTTTTTTGCCAATTATTATCTATTAGTAGGATGAAGCATGGCATGATTAGAGACAAGATGAAAGATATGGTAGGAAAATCCAATGACTGCATATTCACAAAAGAATATTTTGCATAGCAAATTGAAATAATCGATGGAAACAATTCATAGACCTATTCGAAGAAATGGAGAGAAAATATGAATAACCCAGCTTTGAAACTTAAGTATAAACCATATGGAATACTTTCAGTTTTAAAATGTATATTATATGAGCCTAAATGGTTTTTAATTACTCTTATTATTGGAAAGTGAAGCTTGTGGCGTCTTTGTGGTAGTGGGAATATTATTGACATAATTTATGCAAATAAGCCTTGACTAATTTAAAAGTAGAAAAGGCAATGCTTTCCCAAAGGTTTGGATTGTCAATCAGCTACAATGAGCAGGTATCTAAAGATTTTATAAAAGTTGCTAAAACGCTGAACTTTACAAATACATACCAAAGTATAATTTATTTACATTCGCCAATTTCTAACTTGTCTCCAGTGGGATTTTGAACAAGATAATGCCGTCATACACATGGAAGGATGAACAAAAGTCTGGTTTCACGCACCAAATATTAACCTTCCAGATTTACAAGTATGCAACACTTATCTCAACCATATTTAAGTTCTTTGGGGTATAATGCGTCGAGAAGTTTCTAGAAGTTAACGAAAGTATTTTGTAGTTATTCTTAGAGCTTCAATTGAGAGTTGTTACGTTAATACTGATTTGCTGGTAAAGCAAGAAGTAATTTATTTAATGAAAAACCGAATTTATGAGATTTTCTTGAAGGAAAATAAACATTTGACAAAATTTTAAGTAATTTTAAATTTGTTGAAATTACGATTTTATCTTAGCATTTTAACTATAAACGTAAGAAATATTTTCTAATAGCGAATGATCTGTAAAGTGAAATTACTTTTATGCAATTAAAATTAACTCAATACGAGATAATGAATATCTGATGTGCGAATAATGTTTCTCGTATACCGTATGATAATTTAATTTTAGTCTTTATAACTAACTATAAGCTTTCATAAACTTTCTATGAGCCCGAAGTATAAGTGATTATGAATTAGATCCTGATCAATGTATTGAGAAACATGCGTTGTTTATTCCCATTTATGATTTCAGTTTTTGATGCATAGCAAAAAACATATACAGCTGGCAGTTCCACTAAAAAGGAATTTTAATGAGCTTATATAAAAGTATTCAGTGCAAGTAAATTTAAGGATTTCGCTTGGATCAAAATAAATGCTTTTTTTTGTAGTGGCACTCACAAGTGATGTATTTGAAATTCTTTTATGTCAAAGTCATTATTATAGTCTTTTATATCAAAGGGGAAAGAGAAAAACACCAACAAAAGATTTTAATTTGCAGGTAATTAAAATCCGAATAAGCAAATAACTGTTTCAAAGAAATAGTGCGATAAGAAGGGCGGAAACGTTTTCGAATTCGATTAAGACCTATTATACTATGACGTCAAAAGCTGATCCATGTTGCCACAATATTCTTTAAACGAGAAAGTAAATATAATATTCTTTGATGAATTTGATGATAAATGAATGAAATTTTTCTTAACGCATAAAGAAAGTTTATTTAAATTGCAGTTATGTTCTGTAAAAAAAAGTAATAATCAAACTGTTCTGTTTGGGAAGTCTATAGGAAATAAGATAATCATATTTAATTTTTTAAGGATGTGTATCACATCTGTATTTGTTATAACAAACTCACACAAAAATTTCTAAATTCAGATTACGAAAGTAATACATTTTTCATTAAACAGTTTTCTATTAAACTCATGTTACACGGTACGAATGAAATGAAATTACTTTACAAAGAATAGTGTTAGACGTGCACATAAATATACGTAAGACATGTGATTGGTACAATAAAAATCAAGGTATGATGAAATTCAAAATGAAATCGAGTAAATGTAATACGCTGTTGGATCACAGGAATTGTTTCTGAACAGAATATTGAAGAAACGTTACCTGTACCAAAGAAATAAAAAAGATAGTCAGATTGAAATGCGCATTTTATGATTAAAAAATGACATTTGAAAAAGAGTTTGAGAAAGATCTAAACTTTTATATTGAAAAATGACGTCAATAAATTTCTTTTTTCAGCAATGCGAAAATCAAACGAAATGTTGAATTTCATTCCGAATTAAAGAAAAAAAGGCACTACTTCAAATATACAATTTTCATTTTTAATATTCTCATTAAAATGGATTTTCTTCAACAGGAAATAACATTTTTTTTGTAAATAGGAATGTATTACTTTACAAGTTTTGGTATATTTCAAAGAAATACGAAGGTATTTCAAAAAGTACCTGCTTTTAACGACAGACGACGTTGCTAAGGAGATAAGGTGTTATTATTGTATGCCACTATCTGTTAAAAGGCGCCAAAGCAAATATGATACTATTTTATTTTAGTTTTGATTTGAATATCATTTGCTGTGAAATAAAAAAATGGATTGCTGCCGAGTCGATTTCTCATCGCGGTAGCAATCGATGGGCGAAGATGGTCCCCTCATATGGAAAAATTATGGCAACGATTTTGTAGGATACGATAGATGTCATACTCAAAGACTTCTCGAAAGAAGAAAAATGATCAAATTGTAAAACTACGGTGAGTTACTCCATTCCTAATAAAGGTACTTTTTGCAAACCCCTCGTGCTTTAGTAAAATATTTAAATCTTTGTATGACATCATCATTGAATCACACTATTAAAATTTATAACATCATCATTGTATCACATCATTACAATGTGTCACAACCTTTGTATCACATTATTTTTTTTATTTTATTTGTGGATATAATAAATTCAGAGACATTTAAAGAAAAGAAACTCATCACCTGTCTCAAAATACACAATTTAAAAGGAATGGACAGAGAGAAGAAAGTCCATCCTCCATTCCTAACTTGGATTATATTTCACTGCCTCCAATACAGCCTAATTACTTTAAGAGGATAAATATTATGATAGTTTAAATTTTTGTTTGGTAACGGGAACTTTATCCTTTTAAATTTCTTTGATGTGTATATATATGTACAAATAAATGCAAAAGACATGACACGTAAACAAAAAATTGCAAAGAGTTTCGTAAAATCAGATATTTCCCTTTTACAATTTTAACAAACAATTATTTGAATCATTACATAAGGTTCTTTACCATATCTAGATATTAAAATAGTTTTCTACCTTCGAAAGGGTAATGAAATAATAGAAAAAAAAATTAAAAAAAAAAATAAATAAATAAATAAAATTAAAAAAAAAAACGTAACTGGGCCAGAATGTGATAATGTGTAACCGAGATTTTTTTTCAAAATTTTAATCAGCGATTGTATTCAAGGCTGCAAATTAATTAAAAATGTCAGTAAGTGAATGCGTTTTTACTCAGTGTAATTAAAATAACTTTGTGCTAACTATTTTTTATTTCAGAAAACCTAAGAATAAAATTAAAAAATTTCTACTTCATACTATACTTTACATCATTTCTTCAGGTATGTGATGATTTTTCCTTTTTATTTATTTCTGTCACTAAGAGGGCTGAAAATTAATTAAGACTGACAATATTCATGTATTAATTTAAATTTTCTGAATACCTATTGAAATATTTTAATACATTATTTTATTGATTTGGAACGTAGTATGAAACGGAGATAAAAAAAAAGCATAATGATAAAATAAGAAACGGAAAGCTGTAAAACATTCATTGTTGTAATTTTAATTATGTTATAATTTAAATTTTTACATAATCTATGGTTTACATTAATATGAAGGTCGGTATATTTTCTATTTTTGACACATAACTAATCAGGACTGAAACTAGTACAAAAGGCAAGATATTGGGAGAAATTCTAGTTATTTTGTCGATTAATGTTATATAATAAGAGAAAATATAATTCGGCTTCAAACGATTATATATATATATATATATATATGTATATCCATACATATATAAACAAAATTAATTTCATTATTTTTGTATTACTTCAGTTTTATTTGAGTCATTACAAATTTTTGAGAGTTACCAATGGATTTAAAGTTCTAAATTAAATTTGTTCAGTAGCAAAGATGCTATTGAACACCTAAAGATAAAAAAAATCTATATACGGCATTAATTTTGAAGGTTCTCCATCTTTATTGATATTGGAGGAAAGACAGAAATACTTTTACAAATGTTTCATCAATACTTTTGAAATATTGTGATATATTTAGTGAAATTTAATTCTTAAATTATTATCTTGTACTACAAGAGAATTGTGTATAACTTAATGTAAAGCAATATAAACATTAACAGGATTACCCAATAGTGGACCAGTTAGTAAAATTGTAACTACATTTTATTTATTCCCTTGTGTGAACAAAAGAATATCAGTAATACACATTTCTGTTTATGATCTTACGTGAATAGCCTAATCATCATAGTAAAAAAGTGAATTTAAATCTAATTTTGGTTTTATCCGAACTAATTAAATTAGATAAAATTATGGTGGAAGGTTGATGTACCGAAAACGTGTTCAATCATGCTATGCAGCCTTACACTAGACTTAGTTAATTATATGAAATATTGTTTTTCTTTGGTCTTGATTTTGTTTTATGTTATGTGATAAATATCATTTAATTCATATGCTTTTTAATTACGGTTATGATTTTTCATTTATAAATTGAACTTTTATTGTATATATATGGTTTAATTATGCTCGTTTAATAGTTCAGTTATGTTGTTTAAGAAATGAAATTTGTTAAATGTTAGCTATTGTCTCCGCCATGACAAAGTAACCCGCATAATCGAGTGTTAATCCTCGGCTAGTGTCACTTTAAAGAAAAAAAGAACCTTTGGATGGAACTATTATATTTACTCTCTAGAAAATAAGAATTTCCTCCAATTTCTGTTTATTAAACATTTAAGGGGATTAGAGAGCTGATAGGTGAAAGTGATTTGTACGACTCTGAATGGAAAACCTTCATGAAACATTTGATATCATGAATGAAAAAAATGATGCACCATTTGAGTACGCTGCAATATTTTGATTACTCGTATATACAATATTAGTGAAATATAAATAAGTACGGATATGAATAAACATAAATACGAATGAGCATAAGCTCGAATAAGCCCAAATGGTATAAATGCAACAGATTCATATCGTTTTCATGTCGAGTCTTTTGAATGCACACGAGTTAATTCCTCTGTTCGTCTCATTCATTTCCCCCTTACGATATGCACTTATATCGAGTCCCTTACTTTACCAAAGCCCATTCAGTACACAAATAAGCAACACATAAAATAAAATTGCATTTGCTACTACAGGAGATCTCCAAATTTCCTATATAATTGATGCTCCAGACCCTAAATGAACTTTCTTTATTTATATTATCTTCTAGTTTTACCACTTGATTTTCTTCACTAGAATAGTTTTCTTTATGATTTGTTTTGTTTGGTCTCTATCATTGCCTGTAATCATTTCTTCAAAACCTTCACCATCCATCCTCATTTCCTTCTTCCAAAAGGTTTACGCTTTTTATTTCACAAATATTAACATTTTCTTTAAATTCCCCTCTCTCTCTAACATCTTTTCTCTTCATGTTCATCTTTCATATTTTATCATTATAATCTTTCAATTCATAATAATAATATTCTCTCTCTTTTCTTCATACTCAGCTTTCACATTTTGATCTTCGCCTTCCTCAGTCCCAACACTCTGATTTAAGCTACTATCATTAGTTTTCGTCTCTAGCTGATTTTCTAAATATCTAACTTCATTGTCTTCCGTTTTAAATCTTCGTTTTTATTGAACGTCCTTTCTCGTTGCACTAATATTGTATCTTATTAAAGGATATAGCTCAACGTTTTGAGTTACAGTTTTACAAGCAGTATTGCATGTTTATATAACATCCTTTGATTTTCTTGATATAGAAAATGTAATAGGAGAACCTTTGAATGACATCCATAATCAATTTTCATGTTCAAAATGTTTAGAGAAGGTGTTATTTCTGTTTATCAAAATCAAAAGCGATTTTATCTGACCTTCTTCCTATTGATTAGAGACTAAATCAGATCTCATTACCTAAACCTGATTTCCACTGTTTGCTATATATCTCAACTCATCAATAAACATTTAATAAGGATTAGCGCACACGCACGCACCCCCCACACGCGCGCGCACCCCCACCCCCATATATATATATATATATATATATATATATATATATATATATATGGAGGGAGGGAGACTAGTTAATTTTCTAGGGGATATTAATGATGACAAGTAATTATTCCTATAGGCTAACTTTTATTTATAGGACCTAGGACGAAAACATTTACAAATTGGACAAAAAGAAATATACTCTATCTACGAAGATACTACATTAAGGTTACAGAGCCTTTGCGGTTAATAAAACATATAACTCTTTAATTCCATTGAAAAATAAATTATGTTAGCATAACTCTCCAGCGCCCTAGAACTTAAGAAATCTCTAGTCTTTCTCGAAAACTTCCTAGTCAAGACTCTTGTAGTCTTCTCCGTATGGCTTCCTAAATACTTTTCTCCGTTATCCTTCTAATGCACCGTCTCCTCATGTGTAGCGCCATCTTTGGAGAGTAAAAAATTACAACAAAGCTATAAGTTTCAAGTCATTGTCATTCAAACCAAGCATAAGTCAAGAGAGAGAGAAAGTATTTAAGAAAGTAAATTCAGAACTTGAGATGAAGTAATTCTAATACTATTTCAGGCCTACGACTGAAAATATCATGTTTATGCTAGTATTAAACCAATTAATTTAAACGGAAATAAATAAATATAATCCTTTAAACTTAATCCAGTGATGGCTAACATTACCTTAGCAGCCGATCGCTGTGTTCTGAATATATTACTGCAGTTCAGGGGTTTTCCCCTGTATTCTTTGAGGCTTGGACTCGAGCTTAAAATGATGCATACAAGTTTCATCACAGGTTAAAATACTATCCAAAACTACGTCACCTTCGCTATTGAAATGACTTATGAGTTCTGTTTAAATGCAAAGTACTCGAATTTTTAATGAACTCTATACTCTCTATAAGCCTACTTTCTCTAACCTTACGGTGGTTCTGTTAGTTTTGAATGATAGAATGAGTTGTGCAAACATTTAACTGATATTTTTCAGCAATTTGTTCAGTCGCAAGTCGCGTCCATCTTCTTACATAAATGAATCAATATGAGATTCTAATGCCGAAATCGATACTATTACCTGATGCCAGGAATGGTGCTTATTGGTGACGCTTTGTGACCACTTTTAAATCTTTTCACCCAATCGTAAAAAATAGCATGGCTCATGCAACGACTGTCGCATTTTTTGTTCATCCGAGATAGTATTTCTGGCAGTTTTATATTTTCTAAAAGAACAAATTAGATGACAGAACGCTGTTCTTCAAAAATATTTTCTTTGAGTGGAAATGCCATTGTAACTAAGACTTTTGAGGTTATGTTTTCGAAGATATTCATCTCGAACAAGGCTAGAAGTACCAACTATCACTAACAAAAATTTCAGTTGCATACATTAAGAGCTACTTTCATTAAAAAATATTTGTCAGTTTATATATGTAGGTGTACAATAGTTTTAATGCAAATGGATATTTTAAATATTTAACCCATGCCCTAACGGAAAGTAATATTTTCATATGAAAATAAGAAATATACTAGTATAAATTTAGTTTGTATTAATGCGGAATTTAGTTTGAATTCTTGTTTTGTGGCTATCTATGTTTATATGATTAAAAGCATAAGTTAGATAACAAAAATAAGAAATAAAAATTCAGAGATATTATTTCTAACTTTTTAATGGAATCTAAATGTATAAAACTAAAAAATATTATAATTGTAAAAAATAATAAATAGTGTACATACAAGGTTTTTGAAAGAATTGAAACAAGAGAATTTAAAAGATTTCTCAAGTTATACAAATGTTCCTGTAATTGTAAAATGGTGCAATGATTAAAAATACACAAATTCTGAAGTATATTCTTTGTAATAGTCAAAATAAAATTTAATAGTGTTTCTACATTGAATTGAACAGGGATTGCATTAAAAAGATTTTATTCCATTTCAAGACCTATAATCTTATTAAAATATGTTCTCTGACATGAAGCAAAGAGATGAATGTTTAAAATAGCTAATCATGTTTAGAAAAATAAAATGCATTTTGAATTCGAGAATTAAACCCTTTTTATGTAAATCAACGAATATTTTTATTCCGGTTATTTGATTTTATACAAGAGCAAAAGCATTAGATGAAAATTTTAAATTAAATTTAAAACAACAATAATAAATATATTAGAGTTATAAAGTAAGAATTAATAGAAATTAAATAAATGCTTTTCTATCTTGATCACATGCATTGTTTGCTATAAATATGAAATAAATTTAATTAAATCTCCTGATATATTTTATCAAAATATAATTTTTACTGTATCATTTTACTCCATTATTATAGTAAGTATATTAATATAAGATAAGAAAATGTATCTTTGAATTTCAAGTTAGCCAATATTTAATATAGTTAACTATTATAGTTCGCATAATATGGGATTCCTTTATAAACGATTTCAATGCATTTCGAGATCTATAATCTCATTAAATTTTGTTCTCTATCATACAAAACCAAGAGAAATTTTTTTTTGTATTTACTAAATGGCATTTATATGCATTAAATAGAGGCTCAATAAAATTCGAGAAAATGTTATTGAAATTTGGTATGTCTAAATTAAAATCAATTTAGACAAAATGGAACACTGACACTGGATTTTGTATTCTTTCGTCATTCTGTTTTCTATAGAAACCTTTAAAAGAGATTTAAATAAGTTCTTTAGATTTTAGGATGAAAATTAAAATAAAAAAGACATATCTAAGTAGCTTTGAACATGAACTGCTGTTAAAGATTATTCTTCTCAGAGTATAAGATATGCTTCTTTCTCAAAGATTCAAGATTACTTTGAGAAATTAGAATTATATTAGAAGTTAGGAAGAAGAGAGACACATAATTTATGAAGAAATTGATGAATAGCTATAAATGCTATTTCCAATTTACAGAGAAATACCAATTTTATTTGATAGATATTTTGAAATTGGATAACAAAACCCAAAACGTCTCTCGTCTGCAATCTAAGAATACATATTAAATTTTTTTTAAAATTAAAAAAAATCAAACACTATATAATAGATGTTTCATATATATATATATATAACTTAAAAATATTACTGATAGTTCTTTGGAAGTATTTAAATTCGGTCCGCACTGAAAACAACTTCGTTAATTTATAATCTTTACTTTCATATAATGTCAATACATGAATAAATAATGCATAAAATCAAGTAAAAGATAAGTCTTTTTAAAATAATTTTCCCTATAACTTTGCAAGCTATGCATGTCAAGGCAATTGGTCTAAAACTTTCAGGTGAATTTATTTCCTTAAAAGGATTTCTTATAGGAATAACAATAGCTCTCTTCCAATCACGGGGAAGCTGTCCCGTCTTCTAGGATCCATGGGTAATGTCCAGGAACCTCTGTTTCCCTCTTTGACCCAAATTACTTATCATAATGGTTGTTACATGGTATCATATTGACATAGTTAAATACATCTTACAGAGGGCTATCAATTTAAAAGAGTACCTTTTAATTTTTTGCAATGGTTACATTTATAATATAACATAAAACTTTAAACATCATTACTTATTTAATATGTCTATATTTAATGTGCGGTTATCATTTTTTTTCACTTTCTTAATGCGACAACTAGATTTTTAAACCTAAGTTCGCGTGAACATCATTAGTAATTTTTAATGCGATTCTGTACAAATGATTTGAGCAAATGGTCTGCTTCTTTCAACGTTTTTATTTTTTAAAACTCATTTCGTAAGATTATGAATGACAACAATAATAATTCGAGATAAAAAACACCCTTTTTAAAAACTACGTTTTTATATGGGGGCAAAATTTATTAAAAAAATGTTGAAATGTTAAAACTTGTAGCAAATGTCTAAATATTGCATTGTTAGGTGAGTAAGAACGATTCCCAAAGTTTCAGAGCTCTAACTTGACGGGAAGTTGGTTAAATTAACAATCGAAAATGTGATAATACACCGATACACACACAGACAGACACACACCAAGTGAAATACATAAAAACGTTGTAAAAATCACCTGCATGAACTAATGCTTAGATTTTAATGAATTCCAAAGTGTACCTGGACATAATTGAAACATTTATTGCTTCATTGGAGATACAAGACTGTAACTGTTGATTTCAGAAAGACTTAGTCATTTCGCACTGTTAAACCTAAAGATGAAAATGCTTAAGGAATTCTTTGAGGACCATTTTATTTCAATAGGCCTCTGGCCCCCAAGTCACCAGACATCACCCAATTAGATTGCGTTTTTTGTGAAGATATCTCAATGGTAGGGTTTACAGAGAAGTCCTGCATCCCGTTAGATATTCGCACGGGTATTATTACACCGATGAATTAAAACAAATCATAACTGAAGAAATCTCGTCAATAACATCAATAATGTTGCGAAATGTGTCAAAAAACTTGATTCAACGTGTTCATGTTTGCATTCAAAATGGTAGCGAACATTTTCAACATTTGCTGTAAAGAATGATAATGTAAAAAAATTCGAATTAAATTATGTTTTTCAAAAATAAATTTGTCATAAGATTAAGTAACATTGTGCGTCTCCATTTTTTTCCTCTTTTACCTCACAAATAAAGTTGTAACAGTCCAACAGTGTTGGAACTTGTTTTTCTCACTTAAGCAAGGTTCAAACAATTATACTTCAGTGTTAGAATAGTTGCCATATGTGTCACATTTAAGGGTAATAAGTAAAACGAATGGGTACTCTTTTAAATTGATCACCCTGTATAACATTGTATGTATCACATTTATTTATAAATATTATAAGAATAAACGTAGCCAGAAACCGTAAAATTATTGTGATATTTGACATTAAAGTTTAGAAACCAAAGCGTTAATATTTGGTTTGACTGAAATGGTTGTAATTTTCTGGGAGCTTTCAAGGTGTTCATCCGAGATTCTGGTTCTAATTTGAATCTTGGTATGCTTCATTCTTAATAATAATTACTCAAAGCAAACGTGCTTTCGAACAATGAGGGCATGAATAAGGAATGATTGCGTGTTGAGATAGGGATATTTGTCTCTGAGAAAGGTCTGTTTTATAAAAAAACAATGCAGAGACTTAATGAAATTTTTCTTTAAGTTGGATATCAGCTTGCAATTCTATATGTTCCATATGAAAGTTTTCTGGCAGCATATCTAAATCGACTGCGAATGAAGTCGCAAAAAATCCACTTGTTTATTTTGTCAAAAATATTGAAATCTATTTTTAAATTTTCATATTAACTTGTTAAATAGAGAATCGTATTTTTCTCCATTTTTCGGATTATGTTCGGCCTACTTGTTGAAATATAAAAAAAATGTTTGTATTTGTTCGATTTCCCCGTAATTTGAAAATCCTTAATGTTTTGAAACTATATGTATATAAATTTAATTTTACCTTGAAGACTCATGTTTAAATTATCGAAATGAGCAGTAAAATCTTTTAAAATTACTAAATTTGCAAACCGGTTACCATCATCAGGTTCTAGTATACAATTGCTTTCGATATCATCAACAATTTGATTGCATGAAATACATGATAAAGTATTTTTTAATATTTGACATGTACTAAGTCACTCCCCATCTGTAAAGTGTATAATATATCATGATAATAATCATGCAAAAGCTTATGAAATTCCTGGAACTGGGGATGATTCAATATCACTTTCTGAACCCCTTTATAAAATTTAAAATCTTAACGACGATATGCCTAACATGATTTATTTGAAAAGATGTCCTGTATAAATAATATTATTGTTTTATCCAATGATACTTTATGAAACAAGAGTTTCTGATAACAGTGGCATTAAGTTCTATTAACCAGAAGCGGTTGTAAGAGATGCCCCGCATGTTCAGATGTTTTTGTCACAGAATCGCCAACGACGCTCTACACCAACACTTCCTAGATAGTAGAAGGCCTCGGCGCTGAAATGAGAGATGCTTGTGATGTCACACATAGTAGGGATAGTCAACCGGCATGAATAAGTCAGTTAGATAAGGATCCGCCGTTCACTAACTGTCATCGTTTTGCTGCTTGTGTGAACTATATATTTTTTTTAAAGATATTCATAACCTGTTTAATCTTTTGTCGATTTTATTTTTGAACATCATAAAACTAAGTTTTTTTAAAAAAGGGTTATATTCTACACGTGCGCAGTACCGAATAGAAAATCAATAATAAAGGTACGAAGGTGGCGATGGTTCAGATTCCCGAAAGATGACTCGCTTCGAAAAAAGTGGATCAAAGCCATTTGCAGGAAAGATTTCCCCCTTCAAATTATTCAAAGGTAAGTTATTTAACTCTATTCTATTTATGGAAATTGCAATACATTCTTAATTTTAAAAGTCGGCTAATAACTTTAAAAATAGGTAGTTGTCTGTGACTCGTCTGTGATTGTCTGCTAGAGCATAGTCTATAATTGCACTTTATTTCGTACAGTTATCAAAATCGATTAGATATAGCAGAGGAAATTTTGAAAATCGTATATATTCCCGATTATAAAAAACGTAGAAGGATGTCTGTTCGTGGGTCACCGGATCATTTACAGGCAAAACAATGGGGTCATTTCCCCAAGATTATTCCACCCACAAACGCCGAAAAAAATCCACAAAGAAGGTGTAGAATGTGTACCAAATACAAAAATTGCAGTGAACTACATGGAAATTACATATTTTACTCTGTTTTGAAAGATACTGTACTTTGCAAGATTATTAATAAACAAATTATTATTTATGTTTGTGTAATTTTATCACTAATCGATGGGTTATTATATTCTTTTCAAAAAACTATGAGAAACCTTGGATCGAGATTTAATTAGTTTAGAAGTATAAATTTTTTTTTCGATTTCTATAAGAAATCGAACACTTAATTCCTCGCAGGGAGTTGGAGTCGATTGTATTAGCACGAGCACTTGTGAATTTCTTTCCACCGTAACTGGTTAATTTCACTCGATTCTCTTTTTTATCCATCATTGTTGGTTCATCCCAGATGTGTTGGCAAAGAGACAAAGAAAATCATTTTAATGTTTTTTTCTCTCCTTCGTATATATTTTTCGGTGTTATTTTGTCTTTTAATGATGCCAAAGGAACCATTTCTTCAGTAATATTATTATCGCCTTTAATATCTCAAGAAATGTAAGGAAGATTTTATTTTATAAATAGTTTTCATCTATATTAGCAATATGATGATATGTTAGAGGAGGAGCTCGTTATTTGGATCACTCGTCAGACGACCAGGTCGACATCTGAGTCAGTCCTCGACTCTTTGAATACTCGGTAAGATACAACAGCACTCCTAACTTCCAACGACAGAGAAATCTTAACTGTTGTCCAATCAAGAAAAAAAACTCGGAATTTTCATTTTATTCCACTTTAATCCGTTTGTTGTGAAAATAAGGAACAGTAAAAGAGAGAACTTCCTTTTTTGCAAATTTCAGTTTACGTACTAAATGTTGTCAGATACAAAATTGCTTTTATTGACCAATCAGTTTCTTATTATATCCCGCTGTCTTATATATGGTCTTGAATAGAACCGGAGTCTTGAACTCGTTAACACAGCAGGATGAATTACAGGTCTCCCAATGTATGATTCCTCATAATTGTTTTCGAGAATATTTCTGAAAAATCTTTCATCACGTTAAAAAATAACGTAAATATTTAGATGATAGCTCATTTATTGTTGAAACTCCTAATTGTTACAATGTTTTACACAGTTTTTTCAAGAAAATACAAGATATTACATTATTTTGTTCATTTAAACAGCAACAAAGGTTTGACTATTAATGAAGCACATTGTAGCTCAATGGTCATGGTAGGTTATGCTCCAGCGTGTGGCCGCAGAAATCCTATTGTGGAATCAAGTGAGCACTTACACATTAACACTAAAGTGGTATCTACAATCTCGCGTGGTATGGTAAAAAAGACATAAGTTCAGGTATTAGCATCGTCATTTGGTCCATTTTTGACCTTCTGGCTACGTTTCCATTAATACTTTGAACCACGCTATTCAATAAGTTTCACATAGGGAAGAGTTGGTGCAGAAAATCAAACATATATATGTATTCGATTATTAAGAGGATCCAGAACCCCATTATTATAAATATGAGCCCTCACGCATGCACATAAGAGATTATAAGAAATACCAATTTATTTAATTAGTTTTAAAGATGGGTCCAAGTTAGGAACGAAACCAACTTTCGTCTCAGCAATTATGAAATCTTCTGACTCTATGAGTCGGGGGATAAATTGTTCTCTCTTTTCAGAGCAAGAACTCACTTGACTTCGCTGTTCAAACCACCCAATGTCTCTCTGTTACTATCTTTCTCCTACCTCTTTGCTGTTTATAAGACTTTTTATCTCGTTATCAGATCACACTTATTCACAACACTTCAACGCTGAATGTCAGTCTCATTCACAAATAGATGTTATTAAATTAAATAACTTCGTATAAGGATCCAAAATGTTAATTGAATCTGACCCAGTGCAAACTTTTAAAATTTTTACAAAATCTATAAAATTTTGTCATTATTTTACTCCAGCGTGAAATTGATTCATCATAACAATTGACAAGGATTCACTTGAGAAAGAGAATAGTAAAATAGCATTGAATTAATACTGATTGGGAAAAGCTAAAATTTACAAATTATTACGCAAATAAATTTAAAAACCTTCAAAAAATATTTTTGCTACTTCGTTTTATTATAAAACGATGTGAAAGAAGAGAAAATTATATAAATAGGACATTTTTATAATTCAAGAAACAGTGCTCAGATATTAACTTTTGGCATTCTTTTTTCTTTGAAAATTTAAAAAGTTGTAAGGAAAATATTTTTATAAGAAGTATTTTATTCCTTGCAATGCTGAAGTCCAGATTTAAAATTGTTGAATGATTATTTTTATGTGTTACAACCATTTATTATGCAGTACATATGCAAGACATTATATATGCAGTATTTTTCTATTTTTCGGTTCAACGGTCTTTCGTAATTTGAAGCTGCTGCATTTTGAAAACATAGCTCAAGATATGAAAAAGAATGTATAGCTTAGAATTTAAATTTAGAAAATATATAAATAAAAATATTTCTCAGATATATAAATTATACTTTCGTGTAAAGATTATAGTTTTCAAACGAACAACAAATTCTTAGAATAAATCGTTAAAATGCTTTCTTCTGTGCTTGTTAAAATTTGCACCCTTTTTACAGTCATTGCACTGTATAAGAATACAATATCTAGTTTCTGAATAATGATTTGTTTTCGTCGCAGAAATTTCAGGAATTCTTTTGGAACAAAAAGAGTTAATTCTGATATGTTTTTCAGACATAAATTCAAATATATTTTCAGATTAAATTAGCGAAGAAGAACGCTTTTTGGATACAAATGCAATAAATTACGCATTATGTGCACTCCTGTAATCACGTTACATCATTACAGCACACTATTTGTACTGATTCTGTTTTTTGTCTTCGTACAATTTGTGAGCTGTATCCAGCAATGTTTTTTTTTTTTTTTTAAATTTATTTTAATTCGCTTTAAATAGGATATGCTGAGCAAAATAATTGGGTAATTGTAATGTTGTGACGGTATCCTGTTACTCGTCTCGTTTGTCATCTTAAACTTTAATCTTAAGATCTAAATAGCAACTTGAGTTGAGTTGAATGAGACAAATTATTTGTCTCATGAAGAAACTGACTTGGATTTGGAGTCTTTGGGGAGGTGGGATTAAGGTTTAAGTGTTATTTAAAGAGAACTATAGGTTTAATTAAGCTTGCTTTCGAAGACTTACTTACCTAAATGGAAGGAATTTTTAGCTCTGGGCCCTTTTCTCCCTTTTTTGAATGATTGTTATGATTTTCGAATATTAATACCTGTATGCCTTCTTAATTGACCAGCCTATTAGTGCTGCTGCCGAATTAAGCTTGCTTGAGAAAAAGAACAATTTACTGGACAGGTGGAAAAGGTTCAAAATATGGTCCAGAAAAGAAACATTGGCAGAACTCATACCTGAGCCATCATCAACAAAAGTAAATGGTATTTTTAGAACCAAATAATGCTAATGGTATATTGCAGCTAATAGAAGATGACCCAATTCCTATTTGTAAATGTTCTTTGGGATGCATTGGTAAGTGTAAGAATTTTCAAGTTGTTTGCGTCATAAAAGCCGATGGTATAGTTAAAAGAGCAAGATCAAAAGTTGCAAAAAAGTCATATAGTAATTCTAAAATGAAGGAATAAAATATGAGACAGATAATTTCACCATATGCAAGGAAATTTATTTAAAATTAATTACAAACATCATCAGGTATTGAAATTAGATTCATAATGACATACACACATTTTAAAAGATGGTTTTGTCAGATAACTGTCACAAATCTCCTTGAAAATGTACCGCTGTATTCTTGCCAAAGGTTCAAAACAATTTTCAAATCTGTAATTTAAAAATAATTCCATGATTTTCGAAAGTATCTTCTCGCACAGGATTTGATGGGCTTGAAAAATCTTCCGCAATTCTCCGGCAGAAGGTCCTCCCTCAAAATAGTCACATGTTTCGATAGGCTTGGAAAATCTTCCATAATTCTCGGGCAGAAAGTCCTGCCGTGAGATAGTCACAAGATACGATAGACTTGGAAAATCTTCCATAATTGTCCGGCAGAAAGTCCCCCTTAAGAAAGTCACAAGATTCCGTAGGTTTGGAAAATCTTCCATAATTCTCCGGCAGAAAGTCCTCCCACGAGATAGTCAAATGATTCGTAGGGTTTGGAGTGTCATCCATAATTCTTGAACAGAAAGTCCCCCTTAAGATAGTCACAAGATTCGGTATTCTTGGAAAATCTCCATAATTCTCGGGCAGAAACTCCTCCCGCGAGATAGTCACAAGATTCAGAAGGCTTGAAAAATATTCCATAGTTCTCGGGCAGAAAGTCCTCCCTTAAGATAGTCACATGATTAAGTGGGTTTGGAGTATCATCCATAATTCTTGGGCCGAATGTCCTCCCTCAAGATAGTCACAAGATTCGGTGGGTTTGGAATGTCTTTCATTATTCTCGGGAAACAAGTCCTCCGACGATGGAATCACAAGAATAGATAGTTTTTGTGAAGTTTTTTTCAAGCTTTGTAGATCTATTGTAGTTTTGTGAATTTCAATATGCAATATTGCCAGATGTTGATGCTGTTATTGGATGTAAATGAATGAGTAATGTCCGAAATAATCTGTAGATTTGTAGTTATTTAACAGAAAGTTGAATGAATATTCATACTGCAAGCATTTAATTTACTGATGAGCTAATTTTGCTTTCAATTCAAGTGCCTTGCACATCTCAAAAACAGCCACTGAGTAAACTATTGGAACTGGCTGGTTTGTTTGAATCTTCTTGCGGTAAACTGTTACGTCCCTCTGCTCTGGAACGAAAGTGGCTGGCAGATCGAGAGCTTGACACATCTTAAATACAACGAAGGTTCTCACCACAGTTACAGTAGCTGTTTGATCATTCCGTTTGTAAGGAGTTTCAGTCACAGTCGTGGTTCCTTGTGGAGGAACGAATTCAGGCTTGACCTCGAGGGCCTCACAAGTCTTCGGTACAGTCGGAAAGGGAATAAGAGCAGAATCAGCAGGGGTGTCCAAATTAGTAAAGACTCTATTTAAAACTTGCGTAGCAGAGTAATCAATAAAGTCGTTCATTGAGTCGAAGATGACGATCTCGATAAAGTAAAGGAGATCAAAGAATCCAACAAAGGCTCTCAGAGCACATTGAAGGATGAGTAAACACACCTCAATGATCATAGCGATGATCATATCGAAAGTAAGTAAGAAAATATCTCAAAAGTTCATTGAAGAAAATAATAAGCAATTCACAGAAGCATCCAAATCAGCGTTTGAACAATAAATGATTTTAAAGTAAAAATACAGTAACTATTAATTTTTTTTCATTGTTGTACTGAGTATGATTATACTGTTTTGGGTCATTATTATCATTAGCGGATACCTTTATTAAGAATGTAAGCAACAAACAAATACTATTTAATACAATAAAGGATGAGCTTTTCATTGTTATTTTAGTGATGCTGCTTGGAAATATTTCCTTTTATAATTATAGGCACCCCATCCAGCCCTAACTTGAGACAATTTGTTTCATTTAATGGCCAGAGTCTCGTGTTATTAATATGAATTATAAGTCCTTACAGTTTTGGTCTATATTCCTTTTATCAGAAAAAAGAAATAAAGTTCAAGAAATTATTAATAGAATCTATTTTTCCCACCATTTTTGGGTTACGGACCCTTTTTCAAATTGTAAATCGAAGTCCCTCATCTTAGAAGGAATATACTGTAATATGTGCTGAAAACGTTATCAAAAGATACTAATATATATATATTGATGAATTGCTCGAAGTTTGATTTAGAAATCTATATTATCAAGATAAGTAAAATAATGTCAATAATGAGAATGCTAAGATTGGTGAAATGATTAACATTTTTCGCTATTTGAGTCTATATTTGGCATTAGAACTTTTAAGTAGCCTTGTTCCAGTATTAGCAATCTTTTTCCTTTATTTTTTTTAAAATTCCACAATGATAGTTTGAAGAGGAATATATCAGCTCAGGTGTTATCCTCAACACTTGACTCGTGGTCAAAATTAAGAGGTCCGTCTCCATTAGCTCTTGTGTTGCTTCTAAGTGCTACGTTAATAAACGATAAAATGGAATTATTTTTGTTTTCATTATAATTATATACAAGCGCATTTGAACCTCAGCGGATGGAACTTCAAATTTTTCATGTACATACTCATTAACTGCTCAACAGATGGCGCCAGGTATGCTGGGCTCATCAATCAGCTCATTTCTCAAGAACTTTTCATCTCTACTCTCCAAAATTTTACCCTCTCATCCGCAAGAAATTCCTCTCCACAATGTAAATTTCCATTTTATCCAAAGGATTTAATAAATACCAGATTTGGGCTTGTGGAGCGCTCCGCGCTCAAGGCGCCCATGGAATTTCAACGTCAACGTCAACGTGAACCTCAGAGGACTTGCGCAACACTACACCGGGGTCGGAATTGTATTTGGAGAGTTTATTTCAGTTCTGAGTTGCTTTTTTATAATTTTATAATACATGAAAAACCGGATTACGTCTGATTCATCCATGAATGCCAATTCCTGATATATATATAAAAAAACAATATGCTTTGTTTAAAATGTAATAGAATGAAGCAAAAAATTTGCCTAGAAGATTATAAAATTATACATTATCAGCGAAAAATTAATTCCCTAAACTGAAAGAAATAAATTACTTTTAAATGCTATACTTGTGTTCTTGAAACATCTCAAAACGTTTACTTATTTTTATAACTTAATATTTAATTTTAAAAACTATGAGGACTTCATATTTTTTTTGGAATTTATGTTAATTTGTTTTCCATAACATCTCGACTTCCCGCTAAGAGTGATTGTTAATCCTTTTTTTTTCTCTCTACAATGGAATTTTTTCTACGACGTTTGACGGAACGTTGTTATTTAAATTTTTTTTGATGTTATATTAAAATGTGGGTGCCAATGTTGTAGCGGCAGGGTAAGGAGGGGGATTTAGGGCTATGTATGACTGTATATAAGGGTCCAACATATGTACCTGTGATCTAGACATTAGAAACAGGGAATGGGAAAGCGAAAATTGATTGACAAAAATGGTATCTCAGGGAAATGAGTGAGTGACAGTATTTTAATGGTGCAAGAGCAATATATGACCATGCTGCTCCAAGTAAAGTAAAGCTGTGATCAAGACATTTGAGAAAACTGAAAAAAAAAATTAATTGACGTGGAGGGTCTAAAATATAGAAGAATCACTAGGGTATTCCGTAGGAGTGTCACTGGTTCCCCAGGGGAGCGTCATTTGTTTTTTAATACAGTAATGATAGGAATGAAAAGATACCTAGGTTACCACTGAGACATGAATACCATACTTAATGAAGGAAAGCCCCTGAGGGGTGATGACGGAACTCGTAATTAGGAGCGCCGCTCAAGCGACGAGGGTGACATCCGAGTTGGTACTTTCCGCTTCAAAATTCCACCCGCAACCCACTGATGATTTGGAACAAAAGTGATAATTTTGTTTTGTGGTGAAAAAGCCAAATTAGGCTGAATTGGACCAAGCGTCAGGACTCGAATACATGACTCGATGGAAACAATGCTAGCTACGAGTCCAGGATCATGATCACTAAGCTACTGCGACCATTTCTCCATGTGATATGTTTATAACCGAAAATAAGCAATTTCCTTTACGTGTGTGTGGAATTTAATGGAGCAAAAGTCATAAATGTGTAACGAGATTTCACATACAGTGTCTTTCTTTTAAAGTCACGTTGAACGTAAAGATGTGAAATTTGTTTTGTAAACATCGGGGTAAAGATTTCCTTGTTGGTATGAAGATTCGATTTCAACATTGTTTCTACCTTGTTTAATTTTTTTATTTCCCAGTGTAAGTAAAACTTGTGACAGCAGGGATAATTAAGTACGTAAACATGCACCTCACTTCAAATGACTCAGATCAGGAGATTACAATTGATCCAGGACAATATAATATTTAAAATATCAATATTTATTTGTCATTTAATTTAGTACTGTGCATGAGAATACAACTCGTTCAAACAGAACAATAATGAAGTTAGTTTAAACAGTTACGAAACCAATAGCCAATCAAAACTGAAAGGGAAAGACCTTGTATAATAAGGTTATGGAACATAGTGATTAACTCATCTGGCGAGTCACCGTGCAGTCATGAATGCAAGCAAGATTATAGTATCCAGGTAACGCCACAGATACTGCTGTGAATAGTAGCAAAACGAGACTATGAATTTAATGGGGCAAGATGACTCCTACTATTTCAAAATGAACTTGTTGTTCTGGGCCGTCGATGAAAAGAAGGAAATCCAGATAGGTCCATGAATTGAGGAAGACAGTAGATGGGTCGTTAGGACATTCTTGTACAAAGGAAGAACTCCGGACCTTGACAAGTTTTAATGTGCATCAGCCTCGCTGCACGGCAGGCTTTTATGGGCATATCGAGCCAACGGCACGACGAATGCAACGACAGCCTCGAGTCTGCGATTACCATCACTAGGTTGCAATGGCTCCTGAAAAAACTATATATGATGTATAGGAACATATATTTTGATAGTAATCAGATATTAGACCCCAAAATACACTGGAAATTGTTACTTAAAAGTAATAATTTTGCATCAAATTCTAGTGCGACATTATGGAACAAACATGAAATGTAGAAGCGATTGTTTAGCTACATTTCCGTTTAAAAATGCTTCTTCACTGCATTACTATCAATAATTATTCTAAATTGCGCTTTCAAGTATTAATACATGGTCGGCAGCGTCGATGGAGTGATTGATGTGCAGGTTCAAATATACCATATATTTCTCATACACGTGAAACCGCAATAGATAGCCTAAGTACTCAGAATCAAATGGATACTCACAAAGCAAGATCTACATCAGTTCCGTAAGTAGTAAATGAAGCTCTGTCCCAATGATGTAAGCATTTATCTTTAATGTCATTGTATTAAACAAGCAGTTTATGTTTAAATGTCTATTTATTGTGCTAGATTAAAATCGCCGTTTGAGTTCATGTGTTTCTATAGAAACACAGTTTCTTGGGATGTGTAATGTATTTTTGATTGATTGTTAATTTGTTCGTTCTTAAAATTAATACGAAGGATATAGGTTTACTGATTTTACAATTTTTAACGTTGATCACGTGGCAAAGGAAGACGAGCTTTCACTCCCTCTCCAAATTTCGCAACATCCCAACGGACTGATATTTAGCCAAGAATGATTTAACATGCACCAACCCCGTCACACGGTGAATCTTTAACGGTATCAGGACTCGAACCCAATATTCGACTTGTCTAATGTACTATACCGCATCTTAATGTTTTTGTCCATGCAGTTCTGAAACATTCTATATAAGATATTTTGAATGTAAGAAATTCCTGTTATAATTACAATTGTAACATAAAATAGATTAATTTTCATCAAACCTAATTTGTGTGATCTAAATAGTTTTTTTCAAATCATTCTAAGCTTTTAAATCAAACGGTATCTACTTAGAGATAGTATCGTTATTCAGCATTGATAAGTATTAATATATACTCAGAATTTTCAAGCAGTCAAACAAAGAGTTTATTTTGCAATAGAAGGATGTATACTCTTAAAAAGGGATACCTGAAAGGAATTCCTGTTCCAAGCAATACGCAGTCTTATGTTACCTGATTTTTTGTTTTTTTACAATTAAATTCTGATTTATTCTTTATCCTAGATTAAGCAAGCGTTACGTACACAAGGTTTAAATTTATGAAATAAGAAAAAGTGTTATTTAAAATTAAAAAAAAAAAAAAAAAAAAAAAAAAAAACTGATACATTTTCCTACTTCATCCACTGGTATTATTGTGAAAATCTCCCATTTTCAAAGCGAGCGCACACACAAAATAAGAATGTAAACTCCAAAAAATAAAACAGGAAAGTCCAACTATTAGGTTTTCATGAGTTAATAAAAATATAATAATATTATTCAAAGCTTTCAAAAATGAAATTTTCATAAACTGTGATTTACCGGGTGGTTATAATTAAAGTTACACTATTCAGAGGCCTGTAGAGCTTGTTCTTCTAACTGAATTTTGATGAAACTTAGAATATGCTATATGGACCATGGGGAAAAGATTTCTGTAATAAAAAAATAGTAAAAATTTTGACCACCATAGCCAGAGAACCATTCAGCGTGCGTTTGTCATCGTTAATCATGCCCTTAAAAAAAAAATCGAGCTGTATTGGTAAAACTGTTTTATCAGAAAGGCAGCAACCACTCAGCTGCTCTGCGTGAATATCATCGCTTAAGGATCTGCAAGAAAGCCCCATTCCCCCATGTGTTTTGAGGAAGATAATCATGAAGTTTGATGAGACTGGAGATTTGGGTGTTCTTCCCGGGAGAGGTTGGAAACCGGTTGGGACTGAAACTGTCGAAGAAGTCGCTACAGCTTAGGTTGAAAGAGCCTCCAGTTCCAACTATTCTACTGCAAGTGGTCGATCAGTGTCACACGAGTTGGAGATTCCGATATCGACAGTATGAAAAATTCTGCGATACATTTTAAAATGGTATCCGTATAAGATCCCCGTGATGCAAACGCTGAAACCTCAAGATCTCAAAACACGCTTTGAATTTGCTTGCCGATTTTTGGCGAGAATGGAAGTTGATGATTCGTGGCCTTGAAAAATTCTATGGTCAGATGAGGCACACTGTTATTTCGATGGATCTGTTAAAAGTCAAAATTGCCGCATATGGGGTATTTCACTTCCTATTGTCCTGCATCAACACCCACTGCATTCTGTTTACGTGACTGCTTGGTGTGGATTTAATGCTCATTATCCTCAGTTTATCCTCGGACCTTTTTTTGTTTGATAATTTTACATTCCACAAGGTCCTAAAAGATGCTCTGTCACGAGTGCACGGTACAGTGAACTCCTTCAACTGCAGGACATTCCTGCCTTACAGGAACGACAATATTTATAAATCAATATCTTTATACAAGATGGAGCAACTCCTCACATTCGGCGCAGAGTCATAGCACTACTTAGTGCTGACTTTGTCGATAATCGTGTAATATCCAGACATTTTCAGAATGCATGGCCTTCTTGTTCACCCGACTTAAATCCCTGTGATTTCTGGTTGTGAGGATTTCTAAAAGACTTGTTTGTAGAGGAGGAATTAGGACTTTACCTGATTTGAAATCTAGCATTTTTCGCCATGTGGCTGTATTCCCTCGTGAATTGCTCCACGTAATCATTGAAAACGCTATAACGCGCTTTCAACACGTTATTGATGTCAATGAAGCACCTATTGAGCATATTCTGTAACTGAATAAATTTTAACGATTCTAACATATTTTTTGCCCCTCTTTGGGTACCCCATTTCCTCCTAGTAGTAAAAATTTGAACTATTTTTTTATTGTGGAAACCTTTCCCCCATGGTCCATATACCATATATTCAAAGTTTCATTAAAATCCGATTACCAGAACGGATTTCTATAGGCCTCTGAATAGTGTAACTTTAATTATAACCACCCGGTACAATACTCAAGCGAAAGCAAGCGTTTTACAACGAATCAAAACATTGAAAAAATCCAGAGAAAACTTATTCTATGGACCAGTAATGGCATCTATGATTCAAAAAAAAAATTAGAATATATTGTACGTAATAATCAGAAACGTTAGCTTCGAAAATGTGATGTCCTCATTATATTTACGGGAAAATCACGCTTCACACAAGAAAACGTTACTCGTGTGAGGTATGTGCAAAACTTTTATGTAATTAAGCATGCACGTGCATCTCGTACGTACAATATAACTACATCGTAAAATTCAAATACTAACTTTGGAAAGTACACAAGTCTTAAGTTCATGGAAGGAAAAAAAAAAAGAACTTGTTATTTCTTTAAAAATTTGATATATTTTTTCCTATTGCAAGAAAGATCTTGCTCTCTGTGAGTGAAAACAAAGGGAGCCTATGAGAATGTTAGTAATTCTTGATGTGTGACCAGAGATTTATTACTTTTTGTAAATAGAAGTAACCATTCTTACCAGAAAGTAAGTATAAACAGGAGAAAATACTATTTACTAATTTTGATTTGTTTTATATCTGACTGAAGGAAATAATTGTGTAACATTCAGATCCAATAACAAAAAAAAAAAAAAAAAAAAAAAAAAAAAAAAAAAACCCTCAATTGAAACGAGAAAACAGCTCGTACACTTGAACTTTTTCCAAAGCTTCATTTTTAAGCTATTTTCAAAAACGCAACTGTAACATATTTAAAAATATTAGTAATGTAAGGAATAAAATTTAATAAATACTGCCTGGATAGAATATTCCATCCAAAGGAGAAAATAAACTGTAAGTTTTTTTTTTAAAATGCTGACAGTTTCGATCTCTTTACCTACTTGGTAGTAATAAGCCACAAAGTGACGAATGAAAATCGGTTTCTTATCACCAATACCACTGACATCAGTTTTCAATATGTGTACAATTAAATCCAGAGTTATTTACGATTTCTTGGGGAACAAATACTTATGAACAAATTGAATAGGTTGAAAAGAAAAAGAGGGATAATTTTTCAGGACATAATATATTATATGTT
The DNA here is from genome assembly GCA_019974015.1 of Nephila pilipes. Classification (NCBI taxonomy): domain Eukaryota; kingdom Metazoa; phylum Arthropoda; class Arachnida; order Araneae; family Nephilidae; genus Nephila; species Nephila pilipes. The sequence continues at coordinate 1,417,353 of BMAW01006734.1, forward strand.
AATATAATTTATTATGTCTGTGCTGGACAAAATGATTCAGTTTTCAAAATATCAAGATAACTAACAAGAAATGCATAAAAATATCCATATCAAAAATTATAAAGGAAAGTTGACTATTATATATACCTTTGAATTTCTAGAGCACGAATTTGAGATCTATATGTACAATATATGTTCCAAATACGAGCTTCGAAACTTTATTATTGAACAAAATAAACATGATACAATTGAAACTACGAATAAAATATTTTAAGACAACTCATATAAATATATTAAGGCCTTTATATAAAAATCAATAAAAATTATAACACACATATAACAAAATCTATATGATATAATAAGTAATCAAAAGGAAATGTCATATTTTCAAATAACGCAAATAGAATTAAATATTTTTGAAATGTATTTAATTCATTTAATTTTCAGTCTTCTTTCAAAATGGGATATCAAAATATACACACAGGCACAAATGCATTTTTCTTTATACACGTATGAGTCCTATCGAAGGAATTAAAAGATGTTTTAATAAATTGGAGAACACTCTCTCTATTAGATTTAATTTTATTTCAAAAGTGAAAAAAATTAACTGAGAGAAAATTAAAAATAAATATTTGAGATAAAATGCACACGAACAAAGGTATTAAAAATATAATTTATTAAATAGTTGCAAAGAGTAAGAAAACATTTTTAAAAAAATTAATCATTTGAATTTAAGAAAAAAACCAGTGCTATATGTAACTGAAATTTCTATATACATATCTTTGATTAATACAGTTATTTTATTTTTTACTCAGAAAATTTAGCTTTACAGTAAAATTAATGTTGAAGGGGTAAAATAAATCCTTCAATTTTCTCTCTCAAATTAAAAATTTCAAATTTAGTTACCCAAAATGCCTTTTATTTCTAAGTTAACGAAAACACCTTGAGTGATTTATTAGAAGCAGACCTCAAAAATGAGATATTTTATTTTAAAATTCATTTCAAAACATTTCCTTTAAGTTATTGCTTTCACCAGAAACAAATTAGAGATCCACAATGCCTTTAAACATTAATCATGGACGTTTAATTTCAATTCTCGCTTTCCAATCACAGTTAAAAAACCCGGAGGAGAAAATCATTTGCGCTTTTATCTGTATTGATTTTCAAACGACAGATTATTTAGATTATTTATCAAAAATTTTATAGAAAATTAATGCAAAAACATAATCTTAACATGAATTACCTATATAAGTATTTTACTGATATGCAAAATTATAAAAAATAGTATTATAAAATAATTTAAAAAATTATTTTATAATAATATCATAAAATTATCTTTTAATTTTCTCTTTATTTTTTTCATTTTATATTCTAAATGCTCCTTGTGAATTAAAATTTGAAATAACATTTTCACGAAATGATTTCTAATTAGTAAACAGAAAATTAAGGAGTTTGAGTGAGTCTTTGATTGATACCGTTAATAGAGAAAGAAAAATAACTGGATATTGAAGTGAAGTTTTATTCTGCACAGCAGCAACAGTTTTCACGTAGATAGTGGAGCAGATTTAATTGAGCTCACAATAAATATGTAGATAACGTGATTTATTACAGACTAAGAAGGGTACACTCGGCTGAGAACTCTCTCAGACTGCGAAGACATGGGTATATATTATATTACATGAAAATATTCCAGAAGAGTGTTCTGGAAACGTAAAGAATATTCTGGAAGGTCTTAGAAATTCTAGAAGAAAACAGTGAGAACACGCCCAATTAAACAAAACTAATATACCCTCGCTCTGTAGGCGAGCGCTTTACCTCTGCGCCACCGGTGCTTGTAAGTTTCGCGACACTATGTATTTTTAAGATTTGTAAAATTATATTTAAAAATTATTATTATTATAAAATTATTTTATAACTTTTTATATCCTTTTATGTTTTAAGGAGTTTTCGTCATTTTTTCACATTATTTTTTAATTGCTTCTTGTGATTTAACATTTAAAATAACATTTTCATAAAATGTATTCTTATATGTAAACATAAAAATAAAGAGTTCGATTAAATTTTTGAATGATACCATTAATAGAGGGAAAAAAAACAAAACAGGATTTTAAAGTGCAGGTTTTTCTTAAAAAAAACTCCAAGTAATGACTGTTGTGAAACTTTTTAATGAAATACAAAGTAATTAAAAATGCATTTGTTAATTTCTTTATTATACTTTCTTTATTATATACAATACAGTATTTTAAGAAGAATCTAAAAGCAGACGACAGTTGTTCGCTTTCTGTTCCGCCACAATAAGAATTCATTTATTCTCTTTTTTGCATATCTTTTTTTCAAATGCAATGTTTTCGTATCCGACAACTGGCATGAAAGAAAAAAAAGCACGATCGGAATTAGAGTTCATAAATTTAAAACTTAAAGTATTCACCATAATTTGCTCCATTTCTACTGTAGACTGTAATTTTAAAATATAAGTTTTTTTGTCTGGATCTTCATATATCATTGTACTTTAATTAAATGTTTTACACCTAACTAGGGGTTAAAAATGAATTTTTTTGCATTTAAGAATTTTAAGTCTTTTTGTGACAAAATCAGTCATTTAGATTTCTGAACGAATGAAAGTCAAAGATTTTAAGTAAGGTAAGTGAAACTTTACCCTATTTTGAGTATTGTTTTGGTTAAGAAAAACTCTGTTTGATACGAAACACAAATATTGTAAATTTCAAGTAAAATGTGAATCTCAACGGAGATCTTGAATGCAAAAAAATGCATTCCAGAAAAATGCTCATAATTAAAAACGGGATTCCATTAAAATGCACCTAGTTCTTTGACGTTAAAAATGTACTATATGGTTGAAAAAAATTCCCGAATGGAATAATTGTTGTCACTGATCACAGAAAACTGATTATAATATTTTTTTCACAAATGGCATAATGTTTTCTAAAATTTGTATAGCCATTGACCTCTGTGATTATAAAAGAAATAGAACGATTAAATTAAATATAATCTAAATGAAAGTAAGACACATTTCAGTTAGTTCAATTTTCGTACTAATGTTGAAATAATACAACAACAAAAACACTAGTGATCTTATTCTGATATCTAATTTCATACAAAGCATTATAAATCAGGTAGGAAATCTGCTAAAGGCTTTATATTATCAATCTTGCACTTTTAAAATTTTTTAGCTCCATATATATTTATAATTTTTGAACGAACCATGTTTATATCTTAACTTTAATTGAAATTTAACTTTAAATTTAATCTTAACTTTTCATAACCGAAAAATTTCTTAATTACTGTACGATCATAAATGAGGAAATTAATTGCATGAATTTTCAGAAACAAATCTTTATATGTAGGAATTAATGTCATCTCTTGAAAACGTATAAGAGTCATAGCATGCTTAGCACAACTTGTTAAGCAATCGTTCTATTTGAAAAATAATGTCATAATTTTCCGTAGAAAATTGATTTTTTTCTTCAACGAGTCCGAAAAACCCGGTAAGGAAATCATTGCCATTTAATTAAATAGCTGTCCTTTTTTTTAAATATAAGTATTATATTTTATTCAGTAAATCTTTGTTGATTTACTAAAAAAAAGTTTATACGACAAACTTATACTGAGAATGAAATTTGATTGCACCAATGAGAGTAGGAGTAAGTTGTAATGCCATTATTGTTTTGTTATGCTGAACATTACAAATATGCGTTTGATTAAAAACCAATGCCTTTCTGGAACGCAAAGTTTTTATTATACTCCGATAATCAAAATGCTTATTGTATCTGAAAGATACATGTATCTTCTATAAAATGAAGTTTTTCTTTATTTCTAAATATGGTTGGGGTGCTTAAAATGGAAAAAAAAATATGGCGATATATATGGTGAGGTGAGGTTGAAGCAACGAAGCTTCATAGCACCCTAACTTGCACCTTGAGATTTTAACATCTCATAGAGGAAAGGTTACCTTAAGAAACAATATTTCTGTTCTGACGACGAAGTGCAAGTTGACATGAAAACTTCGTGTTGACCACAACCGCAGGAATTCTTCTCCGATGAGTTTGTAAGATTAGACCCTTATGTTAGATAGTAACAATAACAATAGCAATTGTGTGGTAAGATATATGGGTTTATGTTGATAAAGGAATAATGAGTTACATAGGGAACACAAGCAGCATTCAGGTACATGAAAGATTGTAACAAGGGAACCACAAATAAAAAAAAGTAATGATTATGAAGGTATTTCTATTAAATAAATCCTCACATATGTTATAGATTAAATATGGATATAATAACGTACAGTTACTTATTTCAAATCATTTGTCAAACATGTACAAAATATTTCAGCCACTTCCAAGTAAATGTTTATTAAAATATGTTCAGAAAATTATGCTTATTAAAAGAAACCAAAAAATAAAAAAATAAATAAAAAAATTGGGAAAGTAGATTTTTTTCAATTTTAAAAGCGATGATATTCTAGCAGTTAAAAATGTGGTTTATTTAACAATTGAAATATTAAACTTCTGTAACAATTTCAACGATCATGTCCTCTCTCTATTAAACAAAGAAGTTTTTTAAGTCCATTTTAGAAAAATAATGTTTTCAAGGTATTTATTCATTGGAAAGTTCAATGATTTTCCGATTTGTGATATTTTATACGGAAGCATGAATGAATTTTTTTAACAACGAATTATGCAAAGAACAGTTAAAAAAAAGTATGTTTCTTATTTTGAATGTAAAAGTAAAAACCTTTTTTTTTTAATTCATTAAATTTGCTTAAATCTTTCAAATGTTAAATGCTTACTAAAGAGGCATTTGGATTTAAAGATGAAAATAATGAGACATAAATATATTCAGTTGCAAGAAAAGAAGAGAGAAATTAATGAATAATGATGAGGATAAAAAAAAATGGAAATAATAATCACATCATAACAGGAACTTTCCTGTTATATTTTTTGTTTTTCGAAAACTTTCCAATGCATCGAATTTAATGTAGAACGTGAACATGCATACCTTTTGAGAAATGCTATTTTAAACCCTTAAAAACAACTCCCACGAAAACTCTTTTTACGACAAAAGAATAACAACCAAAGACTTTTCATATCATTAAAATAAATTATAAATGATAGATCTAAAATAAAACTAGTGATTTAAGAATGATTTTGCAATCAATTATTATTTTATTGGACGGTAGATCAAATTGCAAAGGATTCTTTTTTTAAAACAGATATTTTCTCGAAAACTACTTACCAAAATTGTGTCAATGTTATTTTTCTGTATATCTTCATTTTAAGATCTGCACATTTTTTACAAAGTTTGGGGAGTTTTATTTTATTTCTGTGTAATGAAAAGAAATCGGCTGTGTAAGAAACCAATTCGTTACACATCATCTACTTCATTCAATGAAATTCTTTTCTCCTCCTAAGGCTTTTTTTGATAAGTTCAAACAAATGGTAGTCTATAGGTATAAAGTCCGTCCTATAAAGATGTTCAAGTCTTGTTTAGAGAAGGTTCTTTAATTTTTTTATGTTATACAAGCTGTATAGTGTATTGTATTGTCCTGGGGAAGAATACGCGAATCACAATGGGAACTTTTTAATCGATATGCTGAAAACCGACGCACATTATGCCCTGTGAATCCTGAACAAACAGTTCGTAGAACCTTTCTAGCATATATCTGAGTTTTTCTCTTAGTAGAGCTAATTTTTTATACAGTTTTCTATACTGGATCTCTTTGTTTCTGGAAGATAGCGAGTGAATAAATTCACACACCAGGGGGAAATATTATCAAACTATCAGTAAAACCTCAAATAACTTAGGATAGTTGCTATGGTATAAAATGTCTAAATATTACCTTCCGCTGTAAAAAAAGTGACGTTTGTATTAGATCTACCTTCGTAAGAGAGGAAAAAGGATATTCAACTGATACAACTAGAAACAAAAAAATAGTTTAATAATACATTATGTTCAACCAAAAATAAAATGTGATCAAAATATTATAAATTAAAAAGTATAAAAAAAACTTCATAGATCTTGGGAAAATCAACATTTACAAATATAAACAAGCATAAAATAATAAATAATGTAAAGTAATTGGAAACTTTTTATTTTTTCGTATCTCCTTTATTTAAAGAGTAAATTTGCTATGAACAATAAAATCTGTTTTTTTTTTCTTGCTAAATGACTTATTTAATTTGACCAAAATGTTTTTACTTGTTTGATTTATAGTGTTATAATATCGTCTAAATTGTCAAAGAAATTTTATGCCCAAATTTTTGTATAATATAAAAGATATAGTTGTGAAAAGGAAATACTTCTACAATCCATTATGTAAGTATTTTGATTTGAATGTATATTAACATCATTCTTAAAAGCGATACGAGAACTATAGGCAATATACCTCATAATTATCGTTTGGAAAGGAAGAAGAAAGAAAATAAAAGGAATATTTTTTCAAACCATTGTAAAAGGGAGAAATAAAATGAAAACCTTTTTTCAGATTATTTTTGTGCACCGAATCCCTTTGATATTCAGCTGCTTATTTTAAAATTCCAGACCAAGTACTATCAGAGAACTTTCTTAAATAAATAAATAAAAGAACGCATTCTAAGCTCTTATAAAAAAACAGCTCACAATGTAGTGAAGTACGAATAAATCTCAATCATATTCTAAAATTATTTGAGTTTAAAGTATTTGATTGGCATTTTATTTTGCCGAATTTTTTCAAATTTTTGAATTTTTTTAATGAATTTTTTGAATTGATTGGTATTTTGCTGAATTTTTTCCTTCAAGGGATATCAGCAGAATCGCTGATATATTACTTTCATTGTCAAGTAAAATGGGAATTTAACAGAAAAAGTAAGGAAAATTGTCCTAGAAGGAATATCTTCGTTTACTTTTTGAGAGTTTGAAGATTCTATTTTCAAAAGAAGAATATTAAAAAATAATGCTGCCTTTGCTAAATCTTTCCAGTTATATTTTCTTGTTGTTGAAAGTATTGAACTTAATGTTGTTCTCTAATATTGAAAGAAAAAGAGGAGTGCTTTTGAGTGATCACTTTTTTCCTGACTTTTTCAAATATTTTCAAGCATTTATTTAGAATAGAGTTATGTAAGACATATGAGGAACATATATACAATGGAAAAATCACAAAACACGAATAATCAATGGTTATCACGTTAGTAGACTCTCCTTCCAAGTAGTGATACCTTAGTTTTCCTCCCCTTTTCAACAAACAGTCAGCCAATAAATTTGTACTAGGAATATAATCCACTATAAAGATAAAATGCAATACTGAACAATTAACATTTGTTTATTTGCGTATATAGGTCTTTTTCTTAATTCTACATATGTTGTCTTTTCATTTATATCAATATTTGTTTTTGACAAGGGTGTCCAGAAAGTAAGAATAATGAACCTCGAATCCTCAAAGATAATTTCCCCCATTACAAATGCGGCTTCTCAGTCGGTTGAAAATTCTTGTAGCAGTGCCATGTGGTGATAGTGTCTCAGTTCCGAATCCCTCCAGCTGCGAGTTGAGAAGCTTCATTCGGTTTCTTCTTACCAAGGGATACGCACCGTTGCAGATTTTAATTGAATTAAAAACTTTTTACGGAGATGGTGTCATAAACTGTATAAGGGGTGTCGTGAGCGCAAAGCTTGCAGGAAAAAATTCAAAGCCATTGTTTCTCCCGAAAATTCATGGTCTTTGTCTTTTAGGTTCAAAAAGTGATTTTCTTCATAGCATTTTCCCCCGGTGGGAAGTAATTAATGCCAAGCGATACTTAGAAATCCGATAAGAATTACAGATTGCGAAAAAAAAAAAAAAAAAAAATGTGAATGAAGAGTACGTGTTTGTGTCACGAAAATGCATGCCCTCAAACAGTCAACGTCACAAATCAACTCTTAGGGGGACTCATTTGATTGGGACATCACAATCTTAATGTTACACCTTCTGATTTTTATCTGTCTGAAGTCTTTTATACGTAGAAAAAGGTTTTCGATCACCGTTGTGTTCCAGAGTGCCATCAACTAATAGTACAAAGGGATGACGGGAAAATTTTGACAAAAGTATTAAGAAGTTCATCCCTAGGCTCCCAAAGTACATTGTGAAGGAAGGTGACTGTGTCAAAAAATTATATTTCAAGTAAGTATCTGATTTTATAAATTTTTCAAAAATATTTTAACGTTTTGGCTTTCAAAAAGAATTGAGTACTCTTCTTCTTCTGAGCATCCCTAGTAACTAAATCCATAAAAAAGAGACAAAAATAACTGAGTTCTTGGACTTGAACGCTTTAATTTAAATGGGAAAAATGCTTCAGTTCGTTCACATTTCGACTTGCGAACCTAGTTTCGGGATAAATTAATTTCGGGAATTATGGTATAATTATATTTAAAATTTTAAGAAATTCATACTAATTATTATTAATTCTGCGCCACTTTAAGTGATGCGTAAATATCACAAATACAATTTTACATACAATTTTATACAATATTTAAATAAAACCCACAGTACTTAATTCGTGTAATTTTTGAGCAAGTTTAAGTAATTTTTAATAAAATAGTCTGTAAAACAAAAGCAAAAAAAAAATCGAATAATAGCTATTTTAACTAGTACTAAATGCAAATTATATAAATGTAATAGTAACTCTAAGTTGGTATAAGAATATAACTATAATATACTTTTTTAAAATTATTTGAATTCATCAGAACATTTAATAACAAATTCTTGTATCATCGATACTTTATCCTAAAATTATGAGAAAAACTAAGCCTGGTATTCCAAACGCTATTGTTTGAGAAATTGAAACATGAAACTGTAATTAATTGCACAATAAGGTATTTACCAGCTGCTTTTCGCCTAGAGGCTAGAGAGTCAGAAAATAAGCCTGCTTCTGAAAGAAGACCCAGAAGGTATTGCAATGACAAAGCGTCGCATCCATGTAATGATTTGTTCCTACAATTAAGCTTTTATATTTTTTCCACTCAGCACAAAGAATCAATGGAGAGTGCATCACTGCCAGGAAGGAACTTCACATAAGCTTAAGGATACACATCATTGTCGATGAAACATCATTAAAGTTTCTATGTATTTATCTCTTAAAAGAAAGTAGCGTAATTTACTAGTGAAATAAGAATGCAAAGGATACCGATTAATTTAAAATTAGATAGCCAATTTGTCTGAAACTTTAAGTATTTTCTAAGCATTTGCGAAAAGGTTTGGTTATTAAATTTTTGAAAGTACTTAGAGTCTTGATCATATAAGTAAAATGCAGCACTCTGAAAAACATTGAATCTTGATTATTGTACAGAAAACGACTTACATTTTAAGCTTATATTTAAATTATACATTTGATTCTAAGAGCGCTGTAGACTAAGATTGTGAAATTCGCTGTCCACAACTATTGTCTTTACTTCTAATCCAATATAACATTTTGTAACAAAAAATTAATTAAAACTATAGTAGCTTAATTTTTTAAGTTTCTATTCATACTTAATTAATGATGAACCGACAGCAACATTTGCAACAGAATTATTGATAATCATATTGATTCGATGCGTCATTTCCCCTACCAATAGTAGCGAATATAAAAAAAAAATCTTCCAAATGCAATTAGTCTTATGCTGCCTTGCTTGTTGTACCTAACATTAGATAATCAGCTTCCACAAAGCTTTGAAAATAAGTTTATTTACATAAGGCTTGTTTATTTGAATACTTATTCTACGACTTGTAAGAAATTAATATTTAAGAAAGATACTGATTCTTATAAAAAATGTTTCTATTGTGTTAATAACTACTCGAGTATTTTAGGTATTTGTATTCAGTACACCTGTATCAAAACAGGTGGTGGTGAAATTAAGCGAAATAACTCGATATAAAAACCAACGTTTTTAAAAACAACGTTTTTATATGGTGGCAAAGTTTATCAGAGAAAATTATTGAAATATTAGTTAAAACTGTTAGTTATTTTTAACTTTAAAATTCACTTAAAAAGAGACATTTGTGAGAGTTTTAAAAAATTCATAATACTCATAAAATCAAAACATGCATTTGAAAGTTTGTAAGTCATTCTATTAAAAAAAGAATGGGAACCAGAATTCAGAAAAAATTATTGTGATAAGACACGGCGCCAAATATTGGAAACTTTCTTTCTTGCCAATGATTACTGACTAAAAGTCAGCAACCCTTACTATCTTGGAGATAGTAAAAGGGAGATAGTATCTCCCCTTTGTGAGTACAAAAGGTTTACGATACCGCATGCTGCGTGGGGAGTGCCCGGTGCTCCCAGAGGGGGAAAGAAATTTTTTCCTCAATCCTAAAAGCGCCGAGAGGAAAGAATATTTTGACTTATTAAAATTATTGAAATATTAGTTAAAACTTGTCGCAAACGTCTAAATATTGCATTGTTAGGCCAGTACGAACGATTCCCAAAATTTCAAAGCTCTAGCTTGATGGGAAGTTGGTTAAATTAACGATCGAAAATTTGATGACACACACACTCACACACACACACACACCAAGTGAAATTCAGAAACACGTTGTAAAATGGGTGAACGAGCCTCAGTATCTCCTAGAAAAGTGGGAACTAGGGCATTATTACTGTGAAGTAAAATATATCCAACGATAGACTTGATATTATTCATGTACAAAAGTTTTGTAGCATGGATTGTTACTGTAAGCAACACACAAACTGTGATAAAAAATTACGAGGAAAGTGATCTCGAAACCCTTAGAAGATAAATTGTTGACGTTGGCTTGAATCATATTCGTGCGACATAATCTAATTGAACTCACTGATTTGAATCTTAATTTAAACAGCCCTTAATTCTTAACTTAATACTTCACTTAAACTCGGTTGATTTTACAGCACATAATATCAACATACAGCGGTGTACCACCAATGGAGTAAAATGGCTGCAAGTAACATACGTAATGTATATATATGTTACGGTAAATATAATAAATTGATGATTATGTATAATTACCGGTGATTATTCATGATCACCACTAAATTTGGTAAATGTGATCAATTATTGAATATTTATCACATTTACAAGTAAGTTTAAAAATTCCAGAACTCGTAATGGGGAATGTAAAAAAAGTCCAAATTTTTTCCTAAATTTATGATGTCAGACGCACGTGATTTCAGAAGTATTTCTAATTTCGTGCTGGATAGACTTCTTTTTAAGTAAAATATTATATTATAGATTATACGCATGAGCATTCAATTCTAAGTTATTAAATGTTTTGGAAACCAAGAAAGTGAACAGCGTTTTTCTGATGAAAGAAAGGTATGACAACTTGTTAATAAAAGGGAATAATAGTAAAAACAAAAGTAGCAGGGAAAAACTGGAAGATTATCAAAGACTAAAAAGATACGCCGTAATGAAAGTGGACATTGTTGAAAAACTTAGCTTACCCATAAGTAAAGATAGCTCTAATGTAAGATTTTATGTTTACTTTTACCTTATGTACCTTAAGAACATTTTACCATAATTCATGAAGCACATTTATCAATTGGCAATGGTGGTAGAAACAGAATGTTAAAAGAACTTCACAAAAAGTACAAAAATCTTTCTACCAAAGCAGTGTTGATTTACTTAAACCTGTGTGAAAGTTGTCAAAAGAAGTCAAAGGTACCTAAGAAAGAACTTGTTGTTAGGCTTCAAATTAAGATATCGTTACTCTACAAAACAATCTGTATTTATTACATTTCCCATTACGAGTCGGGGATTTTATAAATTTACCGATAAATGGGATAAATATTCAATAATTTATCACAGTTATTGAATTATTATTATAATTTTATCAAGTTAAGTGGTGATGATGAATAATTACCCCGGCAATCATGCATAATTACTGGATGAATCACTTTTACCATAACACACACACATTTAACATTAAATACATATATAATATTTCGGGTTCCAGCACTTTAATTTAAGATGAAGCAATTAATTTATAGCGATCACTATGTAGATAATTAAATACAGTTAAGGTAAATATACGAGAATGGTCTGAATAGTTTCCAACCTTTGTAAGCAGATATCAGCACTTGTCATTAAAAGTTAGAGAATAAAGTTGCGCATCTTTCGACAGAACCTCACCAAAATTTCAGCCATTTTGAAGACTAGAAGTTGTTGTTTATCAATCATTTGAGCGATTCAATGTGAGTGTTGGAAAAAAAAATCGAATATCTAGCACTCATTGAAAATTTGTGTTTGAAAGGCAATATGCCTACGTAAATCAAAGATGATTTGCATGTAGTATACGGAGCGAAAAGTTTGGGCAGCTGAATTCAGCCTTGACCGTACCAACTGGGGAGAAGATGAAAGTTCGGAACGATTAAAAACTACAGCCACTGACGGTAACATTGTTAAAGTTCACACATTGTGCTAGACCACCATCAAATTAAGGTGAGAGAGATAACTGAGGCTATGAATATGTCCAAAGAATATGCTTATCTCATATTGAATCAAGGAGAAAGCTGTCCGCTCTTTTGTTCATGTAATTAAAACCAAAAACGTGATCAAATGAGCATTTTCAACGCTTTGTTGGCGCCGTTTAGCAAAAAAAGAAAACAGTTTTGGTCGATTAATTAATGTAGATGAAACTTTGATATACCACTACAAGCAAGAAACAAATTACAGCCAAAACAATGGACAATAATCATGAAGTTACCTAAATCGCTTTTCTTCAAACAGGAAAAACCATTACAAGAGCATAGTACGCATCATTACTTGAGAAGCAGAAGGCAGAAATTGCGGAAAAAAGTCACATTTGCAGAAAAAATTCTGTTTCATCAAGATTTTCTGTTTAAACTGCTTGTCTACCCTCTTTACTCACCAGATCTAGCCCTAAGCGATCTCTTTTCGTTCCTTAATCTGAAAATTGTGCTCGTAGGACAGATAATTTTGTCAAATGAGATGGCCATCATGTTCATTAACAATTATTTTGCAGAGAAAGACGTCGAGTACTATTTGAAAGTGTTAAAGAGATGAGAGCATCGCTGGAAGAAGTGTGTAGAAAAAAAAATAAATTTATAGAAAAAATGTCTTGCATCATCCTTAGGTCGAAAATTTTTCAGAATACTCTTGTAAATAATAATTACAACACCAATGAGCAAAAGTCATTTAGAGAGACTGTTTCGATATAACTAGGTTATGCTCCGTAAAAGTCTATGATGATAGCTTATGCGGTAAAAGTCTATGATGATAGCTTATGCGGTAAAAGTCTATGATGATAGCTTCTAAGCACTATCTGATGCAAGATATTCAACTTGCCCTGCATCCAATGAAGTTGTTTCATAAAGTGAGCCACTCAAATCGTTTTCTCTCGCTTGACGGAGTATTGCCCCACCAGTAGCAACGCGTCTCTGAGAGTGAGGAGGATCCTGTTCTATAAATACATTTCTAAGGCATAAAGGTGTGCGTTATCTTACGAAATATATAAGAAAACCCCAATCTTCTATCTATCTATCTATCTATCTATCTTCTATACTATCTATCTGTCTATCTACTGCTCTATAGAAATGCGATGCGTGCGTGCGGTGCGGTATGCGTGCGTCGCGATGCGTCGCGTGCTGTCACGTCGCGTGCACATCGCGGCATGCGTCGCGATGCGTGCAATGCACGATGTTCCTCGTCGCATGCATGCGATGCCGTCATCACATCGTCGTCGTCTGTCTGTCTTGTCTCCGTACTGTCGTCTGTCTCATCGTGCCGGCTCTGCGGCGTCTCGTCTGTCACGTCTTGTCTGTCTGCGTCATCATTATCGCGATAACGTTAACGCGTTAGTGGATTGGCGTGCGTGCGGGTGCGTTAGCGATTGGCGCGTTAGCGGGTGCGTTGGTCAGACCGGTCTTGATGCTTGTTTAACGTTGTGCGTCTTCGGTGTGGCGCAGCTGTGTAACAGCTGGCAATAACAACAATATAATGGCCAGCAATAATGTGTGTAGCCAATGTGTATTTAT